>PYXC01000813.1:2172500-2220000 GCA_015244755.2 Tenualosa ilisha
GGCTTAAAGATGTTGTTTTGGTGGTAAGGCAAAGCAAAGCACATTTATTTTCACAGCACAAGTCATAGACTTTGTCAGTTTATAAGAGCTTTTGCAGATATCATAGGTAAAAAGAAAAGATGCAAAGAACAGATGAAATAGCTTGGAAGAGTAAGGCTTTAGCTCAGTCTTCCAAGTCACCATGTGTTCCAGAGGTATGGAGGGATTAAAATGATGTGGAAGAGAAGGAAAAGAGAGAGAAAGACCAGAGTCAGCAAGAACGAACATCTGATGAATCTACCTGGATTGTGGAGGTTTGGAATGTTCCACATTGTTCCACTGATCCTTTTCTGTTGGAGGTGGAGAGAATGGGAGATGGAGGGGTAGGGGGAGAGGGAAATGGAGGGCAAGAGAATGAGAACTTAGCCGACGACTCCAGCAGGGTTTCATCTTCACAGGAGCAGCGCAGGGAGCACAGTGGAGTAGGGGGTGTAAATTGCGAAGATCGTCTGACGGAGAGGTAGAGTGAATTGTGATGGCTCGCTCGCTCTCTCTCTCTCTCTCACACACAAACACACACACACACAACACACACACACACACACACACACACACACACCGAGTGAACTTTGCCAGCATACTCACCAGTCAGTCGAGTCCTCCTCACCCCGCTCCCACCCTCTCCCTCCCCTCGCTCAGTAGGAGTTCATCTTCAGGCCTGTAGGCCTCATTAATTAGGCCTAGGAACCACCACCCCCCGCCCCCCCCCCTCCCCTGCACTGCATTGATATTTTCTCTCATACTCTCTTTCCTGTAGACGTCTGTACATTCAAGGTGCAATGTTCAGAACAATCTGTCTTCGACTGACTTCCTCCTTGAAAAGTTTGTCTTAATTATATGAGGTAAAAAAAAAAGACAAGCTGTTTTTGGAATATCTATCTAATTGCAAAAGGCTAGGTTTCAGTGATAATATTCCCTGCATTGATATTTATGTGAATAATCCCCAGATGGCTCACCCCCCTCTGTGTCATTATACATGCCGAGAAAGTTCTCGCACAACTTTGTTGGATCTGTTTACGTTTTGCCAAGAGCCCTTCTGAGCACTGTGCGTGACGTCATTCGTTCTGTAATTACAAGGCTCCAAACTCAACTCACACACATGTTTTTTGCGATCTCTGGTGACTGCAAACATATAACACTGGAATCCACCCTCAGTAATTTCTGCCAGTTTGTTAAATGCACAACGAGGAAAAACAGGACAATAGACCTCATGAATGCAGTCGTGATGGATGTGTACAGCACCACCCCCCTGCCCCCACTGGGAAAGTCAGACCACAACCTCATTCATCTTCAGCCAATGAACAAGCCACAAGTACAGAGGCTACCAGCTGCTACTCGCACCTTCAGGAAGTGGACACCAAAGGACTGCTAGTCCACTACAAAGAGCTACAAATTGGAGAGCATTTAGAGGAGGCCACACACTGCATAACTGACTACCTGAACTTCTGTTTGGACGCTGTAGTTCCCACAAAGACTGTGCGCTACTTCCAGTGATGTCAGAAACCTCATTGATAATAAGAAGTGGGCGTTTAAGGATAGTGATTTGAATGGGCTAAAGCACATGCTCAAACACTGTCTGAAAGAGGCAAAGCAGTCATATAGGAAGAAGATGGACAGTAAACTACAGGAAAACAACATGAAAGAGGTCTGGCAGGGATTGCACAATATTACTGGATGTTGGGCAAAGAGTGTCAAGGTAGAAGGTGATGTGGTCAGAGCTAACCAGATGAATCGTTTCTATAATAGATTTGACAACTCTGTTGCTGCTGCTGTACTGTTCATCTTGTAAACCATGGACTTCAAGTGCAACTCTTAGTTGTGCCATACGCAGAAGTTCTCTGACGTCAGCACATACAAGTACCTGGGGTTACATCTTGACAATAAATTGGGCTGGTCTGCTAATACTGATGCACTTTGGGCAAAGCAGTCTCTATCCCCCTTAGGAGGCTGGTCTTTGCCTGCAGCAAACTCCAGCTTATGTTCTACCAGTCTGTCATAGCCGGCGTCCTTTTTGTGCTGCGGTATGTTGGGGAGGCAGCACTAGGAGGAGAGATGCTGGACGACTAGACAGACTGCTGAGAAAAGCTGGCTTTGTCCTGGGCAGGCAACTGGCCTGGCCTGGCAACTGTTACTGACATCAGTGGCAGATAAGAGGACCCTGAGCAGACTGCTGTCTATAATGGACAATGGACCGCCACCCCTGCACACTACTTTCTCCAAACAGAAGAGCATGTTCAATAGTTGGCTCCTGTCTCTGTCATGCAGAACAGACAGGCTGAGAAAGTCCTTAGTCCCTAGAGCCATTCCGCTCTTCAACACCACACAGAAGGGGAGGAGTGTGATCGACATTTCAGTGTTTCAGTCTGTACTGCATAATGCCCTTTGTATCATGCCTACATCTGGGTGCCTTTATACATACACATACACTACTGGACTGACTCGGATCAATTGACCCCGTACTGAGTTTATGGCGCAGCTTCAAGCTTTGTTTTCCTATGCCCAATTAAGTTAGAGTGAGCTGCTGGTTTGCAAATACGGTCTGTGTAGTACCAAACTTTGCTGTTCTCACACCTACCAACAGCACTCAGCAATCTCAAACAACAGGGCTACGGGTTGATTAACTCCGGCCTGCTTTAAGACAGGCCTTTGTTACTGTCTCACTCAGCAGCTTCAAGCAACAAGGGATGTGAGTTGATTAAGTCTGGACTCCTTGACTGCTTACCTATAAGTTCTCTACCTGTTGCACCCACTGGATGTGCTGCCATTCTTGTCTGCTCTTTCCATCGGCAATTTTTAAGGTACTGCACAGGAGTCAGAAACCGTAAAAGCCACACTGTTCCACCACAGGCAGACTGACAGTCTGGTACCCAGTCAGGGCTGAATCCAGTGGAGTGAAAATTGATTCAGCAATACTAACAGGCAGCAAAGAAAGCACCAAACAGCCTCATACTGAAGGCGTGGGGAGGCGGGTGGGGGAGGTGTGTGTGGAGGGGTGTTGAGATTACAGGCACTGTCGATTTTCACAGCTCGGCAGCCCAAAGAAGGTATTAGTCAGGAACATGTCCATTAGGACTGCTGGTGGAAAGGACCAGGCAGAGGCTGCTAGGGGGAAAGCACAAAGTGCTGTGATGAAGCCAGCGAAAGAAGGGTCATTTCAGGAAGTGGAGAAAAAAAAAAAGAGTAGAGCAGAAGGAGGAGAAACTCTCAGCTGACACACCTCAAACTGGTTGGCAGGGTGACGGTCAATGGGCCTGCATTCACCAGGTCGAGGTGGTTACAAATGGGAGCCAAATGGGTGTGTGTTTGTGCATGTGCACAACTGTTTCTTGTGGAAGATGGCAGACTAGCAGAACAGGTGTGTGGGATGTGTATGTGCATGGTGTTTATGTTTTACGCACATGTGTGCACATGTGTGTATATAGGGCTACCATGTGTCCATCTCATCATAGGCTAAACCAACGAATTAACTAAAAGCAGTTTGAAATTGTGTTTGCATGACCAACGATGATTCTAATTCAGAAAGCTGGATCATAAACTCGCTCTGTTGTATTGCTCTTTACATGCCAGGGGAAACCAATTCAGTGAAGCATTTACACTGACATCAACACACACACACACACACACATACATACATGCATACATACATACACACTGCTCACCATAACACAGCACTCGGCAACCCAACACACACACACACACACAGCTGATTCCTATACTATTAAATACATTTCTCGCTGCTTTTGTCGGGTAATTAAACTGAGCACTTTGGCCCACTACCTGTGTGCCAGAGCTTCCATTTAGATTAGCCGCAGTCTAATTAAGCACAAGCTTCTTCCCTCTTCCAGCGCCAGTCTCTAATGGCTGGCCAGATTGATTTAAATGCAAACTAGAGAGGATTTAATGAACTGCTTGCTCTCTGTGCATTCTCTCTCTCTCTCTCTCTCTCCTGCCCTCCCCCCCCCCCCTCTCTCTCTCTCTCTCTCTCTCTCTCTCTCTCTCTCTCTCTCTCTTTCTCTCTGTTTCACTGAATGTTTAAGAGGAATTTCCTCACTTGCTGACAAGTTGGCAAACATCTCTGAGGGCGATTTTTCCCCCCACGTTGTTGTTTGTGTTTTTGATGTTTGCCTTGTTTATTTTTAATCACCTTTTGAAAGTGTTGCATCACTACATTAGAATAGCAGCATTGGAAAGCACTGCAGATCAAACAGAGTTCCTGACTTCAACACTGGGATATCAGAATTGGCTGTCCCAGTATTTCATTATTATATATTTGTTTATTTACATTGGATCTAAGCGTCAGTCGCTCAGTTGCTCTGCCTTTTCCTGCATACACACATAAAAATGTTGGCTGGGATAACACAAATTATATAGTGAGGGGGATAGGGATGGTGGGGTTGTATAATCCTTACATTATTCTATCAAGGGTTAAGAACCATACTGACATAAGTGACATTTTACTGACTTTGTAGGAGAGCCAGAACAAACAGAACAAATGACCATAGTTTGACTTCAGTGTTCAGTCCTTTTGTGTTTTATTAATGGCTCTAAAATGATTGAGAAGACATTTATATCATTTTTTCCTGTAAAAAGAGCTAATCAAGAGCTTTTTTAATTGATATATCCAGTAAATCACTCAATTTTGGTGAGAAAGTGTAAGGCAGACCTGACAGGAAGAGATATGGCCCTGTGGAGACAAATCCAACAGATGAGGTTGCCGACCCGGGCATGATGTGTGATGAGCAGTTAATGATGTGGTAAGATAAATGGTGTTTGTGCGTACGGGTTCTCCCTATGCGACAGTGACCATTGACAGGCTGTGGCTAGACTAGTCATGGTATCGACAGGGAACACAGATCATTGGCAGATAGCTTGGGTTATCGATAGCCTATTGATGCCGCCTCCGAAGGGTCATCACCCAGCAGTGTGTCATCGATCGCCTGAGATTAGCTGGGTTTGTTTACAGTGCAGAGGGGATTGGATCGGAGTCAGTTGTAGGGAGATTCAGTGAGACATGGGCGGTCAGGCCATCACAGACCACGCTGCTGTCTTTGAGCGTATGGTGTCTGTTGCAAAATAATGCATTATCTTTTTAGGGGAAAAATTGTGACTGTCACAGCATGCCAGCCCTTTTCACAATGTACAGTATGTGTCTTGTGTCGTTTGTAAGCAAGCCATCGCATCAGCATCAAACATTGATTTATTCTCTTTTTATGTGAGGGACCTGTAATTTTAGTGTTCATTACCCACTCAACCAGTATTTCCCCCTTTGTGTGTGTGCGCGTGTGTGTGTGTGTGTGTGTGTGCGTGCGTGCGTGCGTGCAGATGCTGGTGACCACACCGGAGAAGTGGGATGTGGTGACCCGTAAGAGCGTGGGCGACGTGGCGCTCTCGCAAGTGGTGCGGCTGCTCATCCTGGACGAGGTGCACTTGCTGCACGAGGACCGAGGGCCTGTGCTGGAGAGCTTGGTGGCTCGCACCCTCCGACAGGTACGCCAGCGGCCTCCTGCCTGAGACTACATTTCACACTTCACAATCACACTTTTACATTTCTTGTGCTGTCAGCCATTTTGTCCTTGCGAGTTGCTTGTGTTTCACCACAAGTTTTCCTCTGATTTTGGTATAGCAGTTAAAAAGTCATGAAGCAGTGACACTGATCCTAATTGAGATGCTGGCATCTGATATTGATAGTGTTTGATGTAGCACAGTAGTAAGATGTTCTGATGACAATATACTGATGGTGCATAGTCAAGTCAAGTCAGCTTTAGTGTCAATTTCTTCACATATACTAGACATACAGAGGAATTGAAAGGATGTTTGTCGCTATCCCATGGTGAAGAAGAGATGCACAACAGATAAGGCATTTCTTACAACACTAAAGACAAAAAGGCATGGCAGATAAGGACTTCCTCTTAACGCTAAACAAGACAAGATCATAAGACAAAAAGATCACAAGATGAAAACACAATAATATCTCAAGTGGCAAAATTCGTTTATGATCTGAATGTAAATGTCATTGTGTACATTCACTCTGTGAGGTTTGTCTGTGTCTGGTGTGTGTGTGTGTGTGTGTTTCTTTGAGCTATAAAAAAAGTAGAAATTGCAGTTTCACAGCAGCAATAGTTCTATATCAGCAGGAAGCACACTCCCTAAGTGCAGCCTTACCTGTTCAAACATACATATCAGATAGAGTTATAAATAGTGCTTCAAATTTTATATTTTTTTATATGTTGTGTGTGTATGTGTGCGTGCGTGCAAGTGCATACCTTGTTTGTGCTTGTGTTTGTGTGAGTGTGTGTGAGTGATTTCTGATGTGTGATTTTTTTTTTTTGTATGTTTATATGTGAGACAGATGGTGTGCTTCTGCTTGTTTGTGTGAGTCACTCCACTTACATTTTGTGAAAGAACACCATGTGAAAAAATACAGAGAGAAACTGTGTGTGTGTGTGCGCGCGTGCATGTGCATGTGCATGTGTGCTTGCATGCACGTGTGTGTATGTGTGTGTCAATTCATGTATTTGGATGCAGCAGTTAGGGTTACAGTGGTTAGTGTCATCAGTAGCTTGTGTGGCAGTAGTGTCTTGCCCACGTTGGACTACCCCCGTTGAGCGACAGGTCCCTGCTGATGTTGATTGGCGGCTCTCGGTGCCGGAATCATGCCGGACGTTTGGGATATTAGTGTGATTATGCAAATGCCCACAGTCAGACGCATGAGACGGTGGCAGACACTCCGGAACGTTCCCCAGCCCCGTTTCCGTTCCAGCGAGTCTCAGTCAGGTGTCAATCTTGCGCAGGAAATTAATAAAGCTTTCGCACTGAAGCATGCTGGGATACCACCCCCCACCCCCCCAGTGACTGGGAAGAGGAATAAGTGCCTTCATTTAAAACGCTTTAAAGTTAGGTGCAGCTAGGATTTTTTTTTTTTTTTTTGGTTATCGGGGGGGGGGGGGGAGTTTTTGAAAACTGAGTTATGAGATTTTTTCTTCTCATGTGCTCTCTCTCTCTCATTCTCTGTAATTCTCTCACTCTCTCTCCTCTCTCCCTCTCTCTCTCCTCTCTCTCTCTCTCCTCCCTCTCTCCCTCTCTCTCTTTCTCTATCTCTCTCTCCCTGCCCCCTTATCCTCTCTCTCTCTCTGTATTCCTCTCTCCATCCCCATCTCCATCATAAATACACAACCCATAAACGCATTAAATATTGAACTAAATATTGAACATTAAACATGGCATTACCTCAGAAACGCTTTATTTTTATACAGAAGAATGGAGAAAGTGTACTTTTGTGTACGTTATTCTCTTGTGTACGGTAAACATAGCAGAGGTGAACATAGCTGGTAAACATAGCTTACCTGTACCTACTATTTCTGAGGTGTGTCGGTGAGGGAAACGAGTCAAACTGTCTGGAGGTATTCTTGTCTTTAAGAGGCTGTGAATTATTGATTGGCGCACAGTAAGCAAGATTGTTGCCTGTGGAAGTGGAGAAGTGAATGGCCTCATCCATAAAATATTGCTGTGGAGAGAAAGGAAAAGAAGCTCTCTCGCTATCTGTCTGTCTATCTCTCTCTCTTTCACACACACTCACTCTCTTCCTCCCTCGATTTCCTTTGATGACATGTAAAAAGAGAGAAATTGATATGTAAACAGCAGTCATAAGCTTTTAGCAGTTTTCAGTGGCTGATAGGTATTTAACATGGTGACTGTTTGGCGGGTGAGTTATTCATGAGTGTGTAAGGGGGAGAAGTGTGTATGTGTGGGTGCATGTGGGTGTGTGTAGGTAGGTGGGTTGGGGGGGGGAGTGGCTCTGCCTTATCTCTCCCTCAGACAGAGTCTTTCCATCCCAACACACACTCACACACTGTCAGTCACTCACTCACTCAATATCACACGAATTTTAATTCTGCATTTGGACTGACAGAAAACGTTTATCGTAACACAATTCAAATTTGCCTTAAACGATCCATCAAAAGTATTCCAAGCATCTGTTCATAAGGTGCACTGAGGTTTGTACCAGTGGCGGCTGCTGGTTTTTCAGATAGGGGAAGCTCAGATTGGGCGATTGGCCATTTTGCGATTTGAACCATTTAATTCTGCTCTCAGAGTCATGGGTTGTCACGATCATTGCCATATATATTTGTATTGTATTTTTTTGTGTTTTTGAAATTATTCAGTTGTATTAATTGTATGCAGATTGTAATTTAAACTGTAATTGCAGTTGCATTTGAATGACAATGTAGGCTACCCAATGCGTAGAAATACTCATTGTTGATATATTCTTCCAAAGAAGAATAGCAGAAGAGTATTTTAAATCTCAAATTGAGCTTTAACTGGGATAAAGTTGAGGATGGGTGGACAATTGACTGTTTCGTAGATATTCTGTGATTGGGTGAGACCGACCCCACGGTTTCGATCTGATGTTTTTGCACGTCACCATACTGCTCACACAGCTCATTCTTGCCTGTTAGTCATAATCATCAGCTTCCGAGCTCACCGATCTTAACAGCTCAATTGTCCACTTTATCCAGCGCCCACTTAAAGGGCAGGGATCAGGGTGGCAGAAGTGGTGGCAGATAGCTTTCTCTTACACAAAACACAGTCGCACACACAAACTCACACTACCTCAATGAACGCAGGCATCACTAAGCTAGTAGTCTAGCCACATCAAATCGGAAAAGTGTGTGATACAGAACGCTGTCAGTCAAAGAGGTATGGTAGCTCGTCCAATCATCATACAGTCTGTGCCCGCCCCCTGCCCCATTTACCTTCCCTGGAAATTATGTTTTTGCGGCATCAGTCTGCATCAGTCCAATAAGTGTCAAGTTTGCAATGAATGTAGTCCATAGCGTAACCCAGAGGTGGGCTTCACTGTGTTTAAATGAGTCAGTTGGATCTCAGTGGCAGAACTAACGTGAGGTTAGGGACTCGAAATTACACTTCTAAACGATGGAACTGGTCATTTTATCTGATATTGATGTTAAGTGACAGTTCAAGTGACTACACACAATTAAACCTGTTTTATGAATATGTTGTTTACAAACTTTTTGGTGACATTATTTTAAAGGATGCAGAGCTTCCCTTCTGGTACACATGCGCCTATGGTGTGTACATGCACACGCACACCTTATGCCTCTGTCTCCTCACTCTATTTCCTTCTCATTCTTGATCATTTTCTCCTCTTTCTCTTTTTCTTTTTCTGATGTGCTCTCTCTCTTCCTTTCCCTCTGTAAAACCTCTGAAACGTTGTTATTGCTTATAAATATTTAGTGTGTAGCCATCATATTCTGAACTTTTGGAATCTTATGATTGACCGCAATAGCACGATTTTTTCTGTAAACACATAAACACATGCACACACTTCAGCCTCACACACACTCAACACACACACATTTAACTTAGCTAACTAGCAACTAGCCCACCAGGTTGTTTGTGTAACATCAGTGTAGAATGGCTGTGGCTTTTCTTCTGATTTGTTTGATTTATTTATTTATTTATTTTTTAACCCGACCAGATCAATTTTGTTCACAAAAATCATAGATTTGTTTAGCTTTGATCCAGAGCTCCAGGGAGTTGGAACAAACAGATTTTAAAAGTAGTGTGTGTGTGTGTATGTGTATGTACATACGTGGCCATGTGTATGTACGTGCATGCATGTGTTTGCTTGAAAGCTTTTTAATTGTGTATCGAGCATTTTACATCAATTACAGAAGCCCTCCACACTAGCAGGTTATGTGCGTTTCTCTTCCAGACCTTTCTTTTCTTTCGCTTGTTCTGACTAAACAAAAGAGTGTGTGAAACATAGAGAGTAGTGTCACCCTAGTTACCAGAGTAGTTTTGGCTAAAATATTTAGCTTTGATCTCCTTTTCACTTTTTATATTTATTAGTCCTGTTGTCTCACCCTCCCTCACACCTCCTCTGTTTTTTGTGCCCAGATGACCCCCCCATAATTACTGTATCCTTCCTGACATTAAAAAAAGGACTCAGTGACCCCCCCCTTTTTGTCCGTTCATAAAGGAGTAGAAGGGGCAAGCACCTGTAATAATGACGGCAGCGCTGTAAAAGTGTCCCCCCTGTCCTGAGCTTATGACTCATTGCTGTCTGTCTGTCCATGTGTCCATTTATGCTTTTCATGCACAAGCTTACGCCTTCAGAGAAGAAAGCTGTTTGTGTGAATTGGGTGATTGTATGAGGATAGATAGATGTACTTTATTGATCCCAAGCTGGGAAACTCACTTGCAGTCGCAGCATGACATGTAGGACAAACACAATAACTGTACAACACAATAACAATACAAAGAGGAGAAAGAGCATAATGAGAAAATATACAATAGGAAGTGTAATATACAGTCTGAAATGCAATGTGTAGTAAAAAAAAAAAATACAAATTTAAAATAAATACAATGTGGTAAACCAGCTAAGGTACAAAAACGCATAATGAAAACAGATGTGTCAGATAGGTTGTCCAGTCTAGGACACACACACACACACACACACACATACATTTTTATAGTATGCATTGTACTGTAGGCAGAGTAAGGTGCAATAATTGGTAAGGCACAGTGAACAGGTAACATTCAGTGTACAATGACCCTAGTACCACTCCAGGATTGGGCAGGCATTTGTTGACCCTTTACCAGAAATTTAGATGTCACTGTAAAGTGTGATGGCATGTGGCAGGAAAGGTTTCCTTTATCTGTCCCTACGACAGCGAAGTTGGAGAAGTCTGAGTGAGAAGACACTCTGTTGTCTGACCATCGTGTGATGGAGAGGGTGCTTATCATTATCCATGATGGCACAGTTTGTCCAGTGCTCTCCTCTCCACCACAGTTTCTAATGAGTCCAGTCTGAGGCCGAGTACAGAACCAGCCTTCCTGATGATCGTCTGTTAGTATCATTGACTCTAGTGCTACTGCCCCAACACACATCAGCAAAGAAGACTGTGCTAGCTACAACAGACCAACATCTTGGTGCACACATTAAAGAATCTCAGCTATGAATGTTAGAATGTTTCTACAAACAGAAAAAAACACTGAAGAGCAGATGAGTGCATGTGTGCATTTTTTTTTGTGTGTGTGTGTGTGTGTGTGTGTGTGTGTGTGTGTGTGTGTGTGTGTGTGTGTGTGTGTATGTGTGTACATGCATGTGCGCCTAGTGGTATGGTAACATGGTGAAGATGAAAGTGAAGATTTATTATTCATGAATAAAGTTCTTAGACTTTTTTGTTGACTTCCTTCTCCTGTTTATTCTGAAGGCAAATTTTGAAAACACAGTTTTGATGTGTACTCTTAACTTTCTTCTTGTTTTTTTTCAGTTGCAATACTATAAGCCTCAATTCAATCATGTAAACACCTTACTCATTTTTAGACAACCATTTGATCATTACCAGGTCCACTTACTATATACAGTACAAGCTCTTTATTTATCGATAAATTTAGTAGGCATCATAGACGGTCGAGTTCCTGGCGGTGTTGGGTCCACATTGGAGTTCTGTTTCTGTTTCTCTGTCAGTTCTGTTTGTATTGCTGTTTCTATTTCAGTTCTATTTCTTGATGATCTGGGCTACGTTATCTAATCCCAGCATGCTAGTTGCTAACTGTGGTGTTGGGAAATGCCCCTGGGTCCAGTAGAAATCTGGTGTGAATCAGTCCATAGTCCTTAGCCCTGTTGTTCGAGGTCACCAAGTGCTGTTAGTAGAAAAAACAACCAGAAAATTGACCGAATAGCGAACTGACAGCTGACATTAACTGAATGGGGCACAGGAAAATTAAAGTGAAAGTGGGTTTTGGTGGTGGGTTTGGTTAGTGTTAACTGCCAATTTGCTATTCACTGGATATCTTCCGCTGGATTATCATCTCCCAGTTCTAGTTTGGACTTGATTCCATTGAGCTGGTTGTCTCCCATGGCATTTATACTGCATCCAGTTGGCAAACAGAGGGAGGAGTTGTGAACTCTGAGCTAGAATGCTTTCAGTCAAGGCAGGCTCTCAGTCAAGGGCTGATCCAATCGAATCATGTACCTCCAGCAAGCAATCGTTTCTCACTGCCTAATGGCCAGACCCTCGGTACGAAATTAAGTGTAGTACAAGGTGCTAGTTTATAAATGGGCTAATGTTGTAATCAAATTTTCTTGTTCATTTTCCTTCAGACTGCACTCAGTGACCTTGAACAACTAGGTTATGGATTTATTCACTTCGGATTTCTTCTTTAAGTATCACATTTCTCAGTTTTCCCTCCCAGAACAGTTTCAGCTACAATTTACATCACTGTTTTAGGAAGCATTACTTTTTTACCCTTGGTATCAGTTGCCACTATTAATTAGTGACTTATGGCCATTTGTGGATTACTTCACACATACAAAATGGGATGGCTCTCAATGCTCGAGCATTGCAAGGATTTCTTACTTTTTTGTTTCTTTGTTTCTCCGTATGAATCTTATCTTACAATTTCAAGACCTGACCTGAGGAGACACCTGACCGGAGTTATTGATCAGAAATCAAGAGCAGTGAATCATTGCTTTCAACACTTTCACGTCTCTTCTCACTTGTTCCTGTTTTCATTTAGAGTTGAAGAAGTGTATGTCTTTCACTCTGCCCCTTACATAGTGCAGAGAAACCTTCAGCACATCTCTCATCTCTCATCCTTGGACTGTGTCTGAAGTGGTGGCCATTGGCTTTGTCCACATTGGTTGCTGAGAGTGGCTAGCGTCTCCTCCACGTGGAGGGGAAAAAGAGAGAGTGCCAGTAGCCTCTGTCACAGTCTACCTCATTCACCTTCTCATGTAGTGTGAAAGAGCCCATGCATGAGTCACCCTGACTTTTCCTCCTCTTCCTCCTCCTACTCTTCCTCTTCCTCACTCTCTCTGTTCTCTTTATCCAGCCCTTTGATCCAAGGCACGCTCTGCTTTCAGACTGTCCTCATCAACCCTCTCTCACTCTCTCTCTCTCTCTCTCTCACTCTCTCTCTCTCTCTCTCTCTGTCTCTGGTGCTCTTCCTGGCAGTCTCTATCACACTCCATTTGTTCTTCTTTTGTTTTTCATATTTCCATCTTTATCTCTCCTTCTCCTCCCTCTCCTTCTCTCTCTGTGTCCTTTTTTCTTCTCCCTCTTTTTCCTCTCTCTCTCTCTCTCTCTCTCTCTCTCTCCCTCACGCACTCTTTCTTGCACTGGTTCTTCCTCCAGACTGTCAGGACTGATGGTAATGAAAGCAAGGTGTGTGTGTGTGTGTGTGTGTTTAGGGGTGTGTGTGTGGGGGGGGGGTGGGGGGGGGGTTGTAGTGTAGAGGTGGTGTTGGAGATGCTGAAGCTGATGGTGATGGTGGAGGTGGAGAGGCTCATCAGATATGCACTTT
The DNA here is from genome assembly GCA_015244755.2 of Tenualosa ilisha. Lineage (NCBI taxonomy): Eukaryota > Metazoa > Chordata > Actinopteri > Clupeiformes > Clupeidae > Tenualosa > Tenualosa ilisha. The sequence goes on from PYXC01000813.1 coordinate 2,185,875, forward strand.
GATGCTCTCAGGTGTAGCTGCTCTCCGTGGCCCCAGCATTTCTCTTTAAAACAAAAATAACATGTGAGGCCTTCGCTCCGTGGCTTGCATCCTAAAGACCCATCTACATCGGGCCTTGGCAGACAAGTCCTCAATAAGTGCCACAGCAGGCCTTTGTGTTTCAATATTTGTGTGTACGTGTGTGTGTGTTTTGCCTAAATAGATACCTAATTAAAGAACTAATTCAATGCATATACAAGGGTTAGGGTTGTGGACTTGTGGACTGCCTCTGAAGTTTAGTCTTGGGATAACTGGCGCTTGCTGCCATACTAAGGATGCTTTGACTGCATAGTAATTTCTCACTTTGTTGCATTGATAGTCAGCGAGCTGTTTTTACGGCGGTCTCAACATCAAGCCTCGCCGTCTGCATTATTTCACAGCACTTTGCCATTGTTCCCCTGCACTGCTCTTCCTGTCTGGAGAACCAATTATTCTGTTTTCCAACTGACTGGATCTTTGTCAGCACTATTTCCCTTTGTTTTGGGAAGGGGTGGTGCTGCTGGCTCGCAGACCGCAGTAGTGATTCAGAGGTTTTTCAGGTGATCGTTTGTGGTTGCCCTCTTGGGATGATAAACTGAAGTAGAAACAGGGGATGGGTGTGAGATACCAGTTCTCTTGTCATTTGTTGTGTAGAATAGAGCAGAAAATTATACATAATCTCTTGGCCACACGCATCGCAGGAAATCCCCATGCACAAGAGAGAAAAAAAAAAAATCAGGAAAGTGGGAGAAATCCAATAATTTTACAAAACGCGATGGAGCACACTTCAAACAATGCATCAAACAGGCATGTACTTCAAACAGTGCATCAAACAATGGATTGTTGCCAAACCATCTGGATTTTCTGGACAGAACGGAAGAGACAGAGTAGTGTCTGTCTTGAGCCGCAAATTGTAGATGGGAAAAATCTGCTGTCTGAACCCTGGCCCTGTGTACAAACTACAGTATCTTGGAGAGCATGTTTATTGCAACAAAGGAACAAGCCAGTTGTTGGATGGAGAGAGTGCCATAAGTTAATATTTGACGATGAGATGCATGCAATTGGCAGATCTCACACGACCTCCCGTCATATGCTCTGCCATTTTTTTTTTGTTTTACAGCATTAATGGATATTTAGGGACAGCCATGGTCTGGTGGTTAGGACTTGGGGCTTGTAACCGAAGGATTGCCGGTTTGATCCCTGACCAGTGAACCATGGCTGAATTGCCCTTGAGCAAGGCACCTAACCCCTCACTGCTCCCCAGGTGCTGCTATAGCAGACAGCCAACTGCTCCATAGGCTGTAGTAGGCTTAGGCCATTTCTTTTTTAGGCCACACCAACTTAATTAGTTGGTTCTCAGAAACGCTGCTTCAAGAAATTGCAAAATTTTTCATCTATCCTTTGTATAGGTTCCTGACATAGTGCTGTAGTGAAATGTGATATTGAGTGGCAGCACCAGGCGGCCCTAGCCTGGCTAGGAAATAAGATCACAAGCTATTAACACAGCAATATGAAATACGTAACAATAAGGTATTGTATTTATTTTGTTTTTCTGTTATGAAAGCCCCATATTTCCACCCCTGGTTTTACCATTTTTGGGGTTTTTTTGCTCGGTTGCTTCATATTCTTTCTGAAAAAATCAGACAACCAACAATTTAAATTGGTGTAGCCTTATTTTGCAATAGCATATCCTTTCTTAGTCACAGCTTCCAGTCTGCGCATTCAGCGAAGGCCAACTTCCTGCCTCTTCAATTACAACTTGATTCCGCCAAACTGTGACTGATTATTCATACAGCAATACTGACACATGCATAGTCCTCCAGAGTTTCAGCACTTTTTCTTTTGTTTGCATTATTTTCAGCTCTTTCTCATATCACGACAAACCCGCTATAGGCCTATTAAAAGATGAGTTAAAAAACACCCGGAACAGTTAATTTTTTTGGTGTTAGAAATCCAAAAGTTTGAACGTGTATCTGGAACTAATTTCAGTGTGAGGGGGAAGACATCTGTCATTTGGTCTAGGCCTTGAACTCAACAAGTCAGTTATCTATCATGTTAACTAGCCAGAGGAGTTTATGTTGGCTATGTGAAAGCATTATAACTTCCTCTCCTTCTCCCCCCACCACATTCTCATGAAACCCTGTATCCCATAATTTCCCCATCCTTAGTCTTTACTATTTTAAGTTTAAGAATGAGCAGGCAACTCAGTGGTTTCTGTCGCTACTCATGGAGGGGTAATTATTCAGACATTATTTTATTCATGCAAGTTTGTCAATTACCGACCAAATACCAACAGCTGAATAAATTAATGCTGGCCAAATATTGATTTCTGGGTGCCTCAACTTGCATCAACAATCAGAAACGGACCCTAAAAACTGGTCGACTACGAAAGGACACTCAGTGCTGAAAACTTTTCTCAGAACTCTACGGTTCTGTTGAATGAAAGATCAGCTTGCCGTGGCTAGATGTGGTGTGCCTGGTTTGTAGTTTGTTCGAGCTACTTAGTGATATTAGGGTTTGTGAGGTGTTGTGGTGGCTCTGTGTTTGTAAGGCTGAGGCTGTGTGGATGCCTCAGGCGCCCAGGTTGCACTGTGCGCTTTCTCCTGGGCTTTTCACTCAGTCAATCAAACTGGGATCAAATGCATGTAGTATGTAGTGTTCCTCACACTCTCCGCCTCACGCTGGTGTGTGGTGAGTGTTTTGGTGCATAATGACGGCCGTGCATCACCCAGGTGGGTGCTACACATTGGTGGTGATTAGTGAGGTCCCCCTTCCACTGTAAAGTGTTTTGGGTGTCTTAAAATGTTTGAGTGTCTTGAGTGTAGAAAGTTATGTAATAATAGTAGTATTAGTAGTAGCAGACTTGTAGATTGAGAACTCTGTGTGTGTGTGTGTGTGTGTGTGTGTGTGTGTGTGTGTGTGTGTGTGTGTGTGTGTGTTTGTTTACATGTATGAATTAGGTCTGTGCATGTACATGTATGAATTAGATCTGTGTGTGTGTGTGTGTGTGTGTGTGTGTACATGTATGAATTAGATCTGTGCATGTACATGTATGAATTAGATCAGTGTGTGTGTGTGTGTGTGTGTGTGTAAGGAAGGAAAGATGCTGAGAGTGAAAGGGAGGGAGAGAACAAGAGAGAATGGTGTGTGTGTGGGAGTGGGAACTGGAGAGAGTTTAATAGGGGAGTCTGTACGTGAGCATGGGTTTGTGTGTGTGTGTTTGTGTGTGTGTGTGTGTGTGTGTGTGTGTGTCCCTTGATTGCATGTTTTTGTGACAGGATGTGGGTGGTTAAGTGATGAGATGGGGGAAACTCATCTTGTACTTCCTAAATCGTATTACCCAGAGTTCTAATGACTCAAGCACACTTTGTTAGTGTGGAGAGTTGCTCTTCCATCAGGTGCTATATGTGTGTCTGTGTGTCTGTGTGTGTATCAGTGAGTTTGTGTAGGGCTGTGTGTTTGTCTGCAAGCTTACTGTGTGCAGCAGTGTAATATCTACATAACAGTGTCAGGAGGCTCCTGCATCATGGTAACCAGTCTTAGCAGTCATCTCTGACTCTTCCACAGCAGGATACAGAAATAGAGCTCTCTCTCTTTTTTCTCTTTCTCTCTGTCTCTCTGTCTCTCTCTTTCTCTCTCTCTCTCTCTCTCTCTCTCTCTCTCTCTCTCTCTCTCTCTCTCTCTGTCTAATACCTACACAAACACACACGCACACTCGCACACATACATACACACACACACACGCAGCCGCTCTTCATCGCTCTCTTTTCACAGTTACTTGGTCGTACACAGACACTTTGTGGGCTTTAAAACAAATACGGGCAGGCTAAGTGGATTGGAATGCCAGAGGCCATCATAAAATGAATCCCACCTGAGCAAAACCAGCCGGTGTTTACAAACTGCCAGCCAGCTGCGAGCCAAGCGCTAATATAGCCTTGTGCATTCAACGCCTTGCCAGATAGGTTGGATTAGAGGTCTGTTGACTACGTCATAGCATCTCCAGTGGGAAAAATGAGGAAAACTTCGCTGGGTATCATTGTGTCATTGTCCTTTTTTTTGTTTTTATGATACATCCTTGATTATTTTTTTTCTATTTTTTTCTCTTTGTTCCAGCTTTAGAGACTTTTCCTTTTTTTTACTTTCTGTTAAGTGTTAAGTGTTTTTCCAGTAGGCTTTTGTTGTGCAATAATAATAGTGGTATATTTTTTACCCTTTGAAGCAAAAAAAAATGTGATCACTCTCTCTCCCTTTTTTCTCTGTTGCTTACATTGCCTCCTCACTGTTTGGTTCTGGGTGTGAAGGTGGAGTCCACCCAGAGTATGATCCGAATCCTGGGCCTGTCGGCGACGTTGCCCAACTACCTGGACGTGGCCTCCTTCCTGCACGTCAACCCCTACATCGGCCTCTTCTTCTTCGACAGTCGCTTCCGGCCTGTGCCCCTCGGACAGACCTTTGTGGGCGTCAAATCGACCAACAAAGTGAGGAAAGACGCACACTTACCCCAACACTCACATGTGCTCACATAGACGCATACACATAGGCATATGTACACATCCATGTACACACCACACACATTGCACGCACACACACACAGATCATTTAAAAATACTCAAGCTCAAACACACACAAATGGGCACTATTTCCCTTAATGATGTTGATGATGAACAATGAGGGTGTGTTATTGAGTGTTTGTTATCCTATTGGCGTAGGGCAAGTAAAACCAGAATGCACTATTGGTCTCTTTGTGCTTTGTCAGTAAGTGCAGCACTTTTAGTGTTGACACCTAAGTCCAGTATGCTACAAATCCTCAGAAGCAGCGTGTAAGGCCAAGAGCACTCTATTCAAGGCCTTCAACACTATTGTGTCTCAGGGTGCTTTGGCTTTGTTTATGCTCTGAGGAATTCAGCCCTGTTTACACACAACCGTTACACACAACTCAATAGGCTTATAGTGGCTGGTGGGTTGTTGTTTATTTTAAGCTAGTGAAAGGTGGTAAATAAAGTGGCTGAGACTAAGCTGAGTGGCGGTGCTGTGTTTTGTTCCCTTCTCCCAGGCCCAGCAGTTGCACGACATGGAGGAGGTGTGCTACGAAAATGTCCTGAAGCAAATCAGAGCTGGACACCAGGTAAAAACACTCTGACGTGTTTGTGCACCTGATTGTATGCATTTTGTTTGTGTTTGTGTGCGTGTGTGTGTGTCGTGTGTGTGTGTGCAATGATTCGCCAACAAAAAACACGCATTGGTTCAGTAAGCAAGGAGCATGTGATTGTAGCATGTGCTGTTATTGTCCACAATCAGTATTATTATCCATCAGGATTATTTATTTTGTTGTCTCCACCCACCTCTCTCTCTCTCTCTCTCTCTCTCTCTCTCTCACACACACACACACACACACACACACAGACACACTCACTCACACACTTTTCCACCATATATCAGCCTTAAGGTGCCTGCATGGTCTCATGTTGCACAGTTGAAAAGCTGAAATCTGTGCCAGGGGACTGGATCTATGGCCCAGGTTCAGTCAAGGCTAATGGGGTGTTAATCACCAGAAAAGCGCCGCCGTCTGGCCTTACCAGTCCCTCCAGCTCCACAGATGATTCGCCGAAGGTCACCAGCGCAGGACGCTCTCTCTCTCTCTCTCTCTCTCTATTGCTCTCTCTCTCTCTCTCTGTATCTATCTATCTCTCTATCTATCTCTCCTTTCTCTACCTTCATATCTGTCCCTTTTTCTTATTCTTTAGCACCCTCTTTCTCACACTCTCTCTCTCTATTTCTCCCTCATGTCCTGTATCTCTCCTTCTCTCTGTCTCTTTCCCTCTCTCTTTCTCTCTCTCCCTCCCTCCCCCTGCCAGTGGCAATTTGTGCCCTGTGACTCCAGACAAACTCAATTTCTACATTCCATAAATCACAGGAGCGAGGAGACCACACTAAAGCATTGGCATCCACAGTACTCGCAGAAAGGAAAAATACTTAAAAAAAAAAAAAAAACATACCAGTATTGTTTTTTCTCTCCAACAACAGCAATTATACAAGCCAAGTGATTTCCTGACTGATGTCTTGACCGCAGGGCTGCAGTGGGAATTGATTGCATTTGATCAATATTGACGTCGTTGTCGATTTGTCCAATTCTTTATCACTTCCCTGCTTTCTCCAAGTCTGAATACAGATCTCTACAATGCAAGCTGTATTAATGGTGTGTACTATAACACTTTAAACTTCAGCAGATATATAGTTCTTTTTAATTATTACTGCTTCAGAAACATTCTCAGGCTTATGGTGACGTCAGTCTTGCCATGGAAGTATGTGTAGTACACCATGTAGAGTTTGTTTAGTGTATTTCTGTTTTGCTTTCAGAAGGAACTGTTGCTGGCGCCATGTTGGCATTTAATAAGAGGAAATGTTTCCAGAGAGTGCAAGCATTTGATTTTCGGTTGGATGCCCAATTCTCTATTCCCACCCCTAGCATGAGCTGTTTGCTGTTTCCTGAATCGTGATTAGAAGGGAATTGTTTTACATCTAAAGCTAGTAGTGTCATGTCCAGAAAAAGTATGAAAATTTGGGCTGAAAGTCTTAAAGTTGCTTAATGTGTAGATCATGGCATGCGCAGTTAGTTAATTCATGCTTAAAATAATTGCATGCGTTGTTAAATTGGGATGTGGTCTGAGAGGAGACACCCCATGTAGTGTATGTACGCACGTAAGTAAATAAATAAATGCATTTTAAAGTATCGTATAAGCATATTGCACAGGTACTTTTGAAGTTGAAGAAGACACACATGCGTAGTTTGAACATACGCATGGAAGGACGAACCCCCTTCTCCATTGCTAGGGGATTAGGGCTAAGAAAATTAACAGTGAGTAAACCACATTAGAGGGTCAAAATAGGTTCAAACTTCAGGTCAAAAAGTTCAAACAACATTACATGTAATGGTTTGACATGATGGTTTGCCAAGCAATTAAAGACAGCTTGTCTTTTGGACTCCATACACCATTTACTCCATGGCCCTCAGCACTGACAACAACCACTTTGCCCAGGTGCTGAGCTACCGGAAGTCTGTGTGGTGCTTTTTGTTGGCTGAAATGGTTGATTGTTGTTTGCCGTGTCACAGCAAACACACCACTTCCTATCTGGTACAGGCCACTAGTGTCAGCTAATGGAGGCTAGCGAGGCTGGAGGCTTCACTGCAGAGCAGCAGCAGGCAGAGTTTGTGAGCTTCTAGTCTGTATGTGAACTTTTCAACTCACATTCTATCTGTACAGGCAACTGCAGGCAGCAGCAGGCAGAGTTTGTGAGCTTCTAGTCTGTATGTGAAACTTTTCTCAAACTCACCACTTCCTATCTGGTACAGGCAACTGCAGAGCAGCAGCAGACAGAGTTTGTGAGCTTCTAGTCTGTATGTGAAACTTTTCCTAATCCACTCAGCAGTTGCGGGGCCATAGGAGATCTTCTGCTTCAGGGTCTGTACTGATTGGCAGAGCATCTGACAATTAACTGAGGCTGTGTGTGTGTGCGTGTGTGTGTGTGCGTGTGTGTTTGTGTGCGTGTGTATGTGTGTTTGCATTACAGAAATACATGGAGACAGACCTGTGACAGGCTCTGTCTTATTTTGGCTGTGTGTGTGTGTGTGTGTGTGTGAGTGTGTGAGTGTATAAGACAGAGACAGTGTGTGTCTTTTTTGCAGTACCTGTGAGTATATGAGAGACAGAGATTGAAAAAGGGATTTTGTCTCTCTCTTGGTGTGTGTGTGTGTGTGTGTGTGTGTGTGTGTGGTGTGTGTGTGTGTGTGTGTGTGTGTGTGTGTGTGTGTGTGTGTGTGTGTGTGTGTGCACACGCGCGCACACGCTTGTTTGCTTGCAGTCTCAGTTTGGGTCCATCTGCTCTGTGTATCCTAGTCCCAGTCCCGCCCGCCAGGTCTGTGCTAGAGTTTGCCAAACAAAACACACAGACACACACACACACACACACACAGGGATGTGTCAAGGGACAGTCAAAGCTATTAACATTATTTGGAAGTCATCCGTCTTTTTTGAACTATTAGCCACAATCTAATTACAGTGGCTCGATGCTTTAACAGTGAACCCCTGGAGCCTTGGCTCTATATCAGCACCTTTTCCCTGTGTGAAACTATCAACATACACACCACATACATACACACACACCACACACACACACACACACACCACACACACACACACACACAGAGAGATCATCATAGTGGTTGAAATCTCAGGGCCTTAGCTTGACAGTTGAAGCGGCTTTTCTGCCCATGCATGACGTCTTCAACTCTGTTGATTAGTGCAAAGGTCTGCCAAAGCGTGGACTTGCCAAGCGTGGGCTAGCCATGGTGACGTACTCCACTTTATCTATGGGCCAGTCCCATATAATATCGTGACTATCTATGTCTCATCAGTTTATATGGCAAAATGAATATCACCTTTGAGGAGTGGTGCATTATTTATGCTGATATATTTTAAACATGTAGCAATTGTGTTCAGTGAGTTCATCTGCACAGGACATGAGAGGCCGATGGCCCTTTCAGTAAAAGATGGAGATTATTCTCCTACATCAATATTGATTGTGCATAGGATGGATGTCCACCCCAAACCCTCTGTCTATAGTAGATAGGCTGGTAAGCAGTGTGGAGATGTGATGGTGAAGAGAACAGAAAACCCATCATTCGTTTTAAATGACTTCATAATTCTAGTTATGCAGTTTAATTTTTTTAAATGGGATCACAGTTTCCTGACTAATTATGTTGCTTCAAACTTAAACCTAGTTTAAATTTGGTTTACATTAATATCTGGTTAAATCTAAATCATGTGTAATCTCAGGTTTAATATTTCACTTAAGCCTAAATAAATGCAAATATATAGTCTGGTACTTTTAGTCTTTAAATTCTATCCATTTTGGTGCATCACTTTCCACTCGAACACACCTGTATTGTCTGTGCTGTGTCTTAGTAAAACAGGTCCATGTTTGTGCAGCAGTGCCACTTCCAGTAGGCATTCTCACCCTCAAACTATGCCTAAAAAGTGAGTTTAGTTGCAGTTTTGAGAAGCTGAAAGCGTTGTCAGGCCTTCACGGTGGCGACTCATGATGATGTGGCGGAACGCTCGTTCTCGGGTGCAGGGGGCCAGCTCCCTGGCTTCCCTGGCCTTTGTCGCCTCCATCACACGTCTCAGCTTGATATTAAATTTTCCGAAGTGGCTGTGACATATATTAATATCATCGGGGAGGGTGTGATGGATGGAATTTTCCTTATGAAGTGGCCTCCCACACCCCCCCACCCACCCCGCTGTGGTGAGCGGCGACGGACAGCAGTGCCGACGGAAGTTTAATAAGCTTAGGAGCCATCAGTATACGCCTGCACAGCTCCCTCACTGCTTCCCACTGATAAAAAAAAGAGAAAGAAGAGAAGAGAAAGAAAGAGATGAGAAGAGAGAAGGGCAAAAAAAGAAAGATAAATAACATTTTACTGCAGAAGGTCTCTCTGGACCTTTACTGTTGCAGAGCCAAAGTGTGTGTGTGTGTGTTTGTGTGTATTTGCTTGTTTGTGAGAAAATTACACTTTTTTCCTCAGAAAAACAGATGATAAATACTGTCCCATAAGTAAACTTGCATTTGTTGTCATATTTTGTCCTGTTTATTTAATTTAATTAAAATTTCATATCTTAAGCAAATGTGCAGCGAAACACAGATGTATAAATGGTCCTCAACCATCACAAACAATCTAGTGAAATCAATATGAGACGTATGTATGTATGTCTTTCATTTTCAGAATACCTTGTTGATGTGCTTATGGGGAAGGGCATAGCTAAGGTGGGTTTTTTAAATGAGCTTTCAGTCAGTTACTTTGTTGTTTCTCTTAAACAGATTATTTTTTCCTTTTTTTAAGAAAAAAAAAAAAAAAAAACTCTAACTACCACAGCGACTGTGAGAACAAGTCAAGTTGTGGTGTTGCATATTACACTGTTGAATTACCTGAATTCAGCTGCACTGGACTCGTACTGGAAAACCCAACCTCATTGTAAATGCAACCAAAGAGTAAAGATCGCCGGAAGGCACAAGACCTCCATCTCCCTTGTGTGCCAGGCCTTTAACAAGTCTGTACTCCCCTCCTTGCTCTTTCTCTTTACCCCTCTTCTCTTTGCTCCCCTCCTCCTCCTCCTCCTCACCCTCTTTCTTCTCCCTCTCTTTGGTTCGCTCTCTTCTTCCTCGACCTGCTCTGGCCCCGGCTGACCGTCCTGATGAGCAGATGCTTTGCTGCTTACTCTCTCCAGCATGAGAACACGGCCCGCTCGGGGAAATTAGCCCAGTTATCTCTGGCTGCTTCTCATTCACAACACACTACTCCAGATTGTTGTGGGCGGGAGCTGCAAATATGTTTGGCAGCTGTTCAAGGACGCTTATTTTTTATATTTAAAAATTTTCATTAATTTTATTATTTATTTACTTTTTTCTAATTTACTCTTTTTTTTTTTTTTTTTTTTTTTTTTTTTTTTTTTTTTTTTTTAATGAAAGGCTGTTCAGAAATAAATGAACTGCTTATGAGTTGTGTCCAGCATCAGACTGGGCAGATTTTGTACAGAGGAAGCCAATCTGCTAACAGATTTGTAGAGGGTGGAGAAGAAGGTTGTAGAAGAAGAAGGTGGAGAGGATCTACATCTGGTTGATGATGATGATGTCAGTGATGAATTGCATTGGTGGTGGTGATGATGATGATAAGGAGGAGGTCGGTGATGGCAGCAGTGTGGCAGGGGACTAACCACTCAGCCTTAGTCCACTCTGATGTGATTGTACTGTTTGCTGTGGGTTCTTTCTCTCCAATGGTGAGGAAGAGGAGGCTTGAGAGATGGGAGATCTGGGAGACATTACTGTGGTGAAGAAGAGGTCGGTAGTGTGTACCCGGGACTCTTCTCTCCATTGGAACAGGCCTTTACTCAACAGGGGAGCCGACCCACTGTCTCATGGCTGGGATCCTGTTAGCAGAGACAAACCGTCATCTGTTCTGGAGGATGTTTGCAACTAACCCCACCCTCACCCTCCATCCTCCCTCAGGAGAGGGAGAGGGAGAGGGAGATTGGGGGGGGGGGGGACAGACACCTTCAGGCCCTCTAGTCAGGAACAGACTGGACAGAGCTCTTTTTTTTCCCCTATTGCCTTCTGTAGCTACCCTTCTCCGCACACACACACACACACATGCACACACGCACACAGATCACCCTCTCTATCTGTCCCTCCCCTCCCCTCTCTCTCTCTCTCTCTCTCTCTGTAATGTGCTGTCCTCAGAGGACGTAGGAAGTTAAATAGAATGAGAGAGAGATGCGAGCGAGCTGGAGGTGGGTGAGCGAGTAGGGGACAGCTCGTGCACTAGCGTCTCATAACTGTCTTGTATTTCTGTTATTGATTGTTTTTGTCTGCGCTATTGACTGTTTTGCAAGGGCAGAGCTGAGCATAATAGGAAAATTACACCTCTCTTTCGTCCTTTAACAAAAGACAGTCACACACCACTCTGACCTTGTGAGAACAAGGGGTGTGTGTGTGTGTGGTGTGTGTGTGTGTGTGTGTGTGTGTGTGTGTATATATGTGTGTGTGTGAGAAGAATAGAGCTTAAAAGTGTATAAAGCCTCCCCAGTTTCAACCTTGTATATGTCTGCCTGTGTGTGGACGTGTGTATGTGTGTGTGTTAAAAACTGTACACGGTTGTTTCTCTGAATGCATGAAAACTGAAAGATTGTCAATATGACATTCTTGTTTGTATTCTGTGTAAGTGTCTGTAGTTTGCGTGTGTGTGTGTGCTGTAAACTGTGTCCATACTGTGCCTTTCTTCTATCTCTTCACTTTAACACCAAGATATCTTCAGTTCACATGCTGATCAGCTGACCTTTTCTGCTGTGTGTGTGTGTGTGTGTGTGTGTGTGTGTGTGTGCGTGTGTGTGTGTGTGTGTGTGTGTGTGTGTGTGTGTTGTGTGTGTGTGTGTGTGTTTCCGTTTCCTCCAGGTGATGGTGTTTGTACACGCCCGTAACTCCACGGTGCGTACAGCCATGAGTCTGATAGAGATGGCCAAGAACCGGGGAGAGGTGTCCTTCTTCCAGGTGGAACATGGACCAGACTACGGCCAGTGTGAGAAGCAGGTATGGACCAAAGGCAGAAGAATCTCGGACACACTAACTGTTTCTTAGCGATATATTCATTCCTGGCGTAAACTTTGAGAATGCACTTAATAATTTAATTTCTCTACATTGTGTTACACTATTGCACTTTCAACTTAAAACAGTGCAGATTCTATGTTAGCAATACGCACTCCTTGTTTGTTCATTGTGTTGTAGCTTGAATGTTATCCTCTTTTGTAAGTCGCTTTGGATAAAAGCGTCTGCTAAATGCCTAAATGTAAATGTAAAAATGAAGGAGTCACACACAAGAGGTCTGCACCCCCATGGGAATACAGGTTATTAAATAGATCTCTTAAGTTCTACAAATGTTGTTCTGTACATGGAGAATTTGTAATGTTCCCTTAATTTGTTTCTAGCTTCACTAGAACATATGGTCCCAGAATCCTTGCAGAACAAATGAAGCTCATCTTAGTCTCTTAAGTTTTGCACTTAAACACTAAGAGCTGCTTTTTGCCAAAAAAAAAAAAAAAATCTATATTCAGTGTGTAAAGCATGGATGATTTTTGATATTTTTTTCCAGTCCTTGGTGGTGAGGCCATGTGTGTATGTGTGTGGGGGTGTGTGTGTGCGCGCGCACATGTGTTTCTTAAGCACATGGCCAGACTTCTCACCTGAGCCTGGTCAGGCAGCCCTGTGCATGCTCACTCTTGCACTGTTGAGGTCACATTCCCTAACAGCAGCAGTACACAGAGCTGAAAGGAGAGAAGGTTACTGTGTGTGTGTGTGTGTGTGTGTGTGTGTGTGTGTGTGTGTGTGTGTGTGTGTGTGTGTCCACTGGACCTTACCTGCCTCCACAGAATTGTTGTCTCAGCACTAACAGCCACAGTCCAGCCTCTTGAAGGTCCTGACCAGTGGTTCTCTCTACACAGAGCTATGAAGGTGAAAGGTGTGGGCATGTTGAACTTCACTGATGAGTGTTTCCACCATTCTGCGGCGTTTGACTGCAGGTTTTACAGACACACACACACACACACACACACAGAGCATATTTGCCTTGCAGTATTAATCATGCTAGTTAGAATTAATGAGATGCGTACATACACACACACACACACACACACACACACACACACACACACACACACACACCTCCAGTGATTTCATGGTGGCTTTTTAGCTTGAAGGCATCCTGGCCCCATGGCATAGACTTTTCCAAATGGAGACAATATAAACTCCTTTCCAGTTAGAGAAGGGACAATTAGCACATTGTCGCTGAGCAGAAAAGAAAATAAGACAATTTGTAGGAAACAGATTGGATCAATGTGTGGACCCTCCCACCTTGTCTGAGTTTAGCTCTGATAGTTGGATTCCTGGCTCTAAACTCTCCAGTCATTCAGCCATCTGCGCCCTTGGCTCAGCAAGGCGGGAGGTTGTACTGTGTGTGTGAAAGTGTGTGTGTGTGTGTGAGTGTGTGTGTGTGTGTGAGTGTGTGAAAGTGTGTGTGTGTGAAAGTGTGTGTGCTTTCATACACGTTGTGTATGTGTTGTGGGTGAGAGAGGTGGCGTGTTTGCACAAGGGAGGGCTGCTGTTTTTGACTTATATTTTAGAGTGGGGTGTGTGTCGTCGATAAGGTTGATTATGCATTCTTGCTATGAATGATGGCGGTGGACGAAAACGTCAGCTCTCATGATAAACGAAGTTATTGGTGCGTACTCGCATTCCATACTCTTGTGAGATTGTGGGTGGGTTTGTGTGTGTTTATATGCGTGTGTTATAACTGGGGCCAACTGTGTGTGTGTGTGTGTGTGTGTGTGTGCGTGCTTAGAGATGGAGTGGCAGTGTGTTTTCCGCACACGCTCTCTCTCGAGGGGACGGTCAGAGTGTCGCTCCATATTTAAAGTCTCTCGGCGCAAGGCAGAGCGATACATCCACTAACCTTCCTCTCTCCCCTGGGCTTTGCCAAGATGGATGCCCCCGCTGTGTCTGCTCTAATCCACACACTATTTTTACCTCCTCCTTATAAATATACCCCCCTCACACACGCAAACACACACACACACACACACACACACACACAGCCTTCCGTTTGCCTTCACTTGACTGAGGGTGGTAGTTGGGGGGTGGAGGGAGGTGTAGACATTGGGAGCTTTGGGCACGAAAACACTTGCTGTTGACCTTGTTAGCATGAAAGGGATGAATCAGAGAAGTATGATGGCTTGTCAGTGTCGATTTAGCCACCGCAACGGATGCCGATGATCATCCGAATGCCAATTTGGATCTTAGGCACGCTGGCATGGGTCTGTCTTGTGTAGTGCAAAGCATGTGTGTTGAGAGCTTTGTAGTGAAAATTCTACGTGCATGTGCATGTTAATTGTTCTGCACACGAGGTGTGTACACAGGAGCACATGTGGAAGCTCCTACTGAAATGCCTGTGTAGCATTGGTCTGCAACACACCAACGCAACACTTTAACACAGCGGCAGTCAACACAATGCGATAGTAAACGATAGTACCTATAAAGAAGCAGAAACACAACATCAGCACCATATCAACACAACACGTTAACACAACTGTACTAATACGACACAAAGGACAATAGCAAAGCAGCAACGCAACGTCAGAAACAGAGCAACACAGCAGTAATAATACAACACAGTAACACAGCAGCAACAATACTACACAATGCGCAATACACACCTACACAGCAGTGCCACAAAACGGCAACAACCGAGCAACACAGTAGCATTAGCGCAACACAGTAACAACACAACACTGACACAATAGTGATAACACAGCACTGACACAACAGTAACAACCCAACACTGAGACAACAGTGATAACACAACACTGACACAACAGTAACAACACAACACTGACACAACAATAACAACATAACACTGACACAATAGCGATAACATAACACTGACACAATAGCGATAACACAACACTGACACAACAGTGATAACACAACACTGACACAACAGTAACAACACAACACTGAGACAACAGTGATAACACAACACACAACAGTAACAACACAACACTGACACAACAGTAACAACACAACACTGACACAACAGTAACAACACAACACTGACACAACAGCAGCATTGAAGCTAAATATTAGTACCATTAACCTCGGTCTGTTCTATCTTTCCGTTTCCGTTTCCGTTTCGTTCTATTCCTTATCCCAGACTGGGATTCCGGTACAGGCTTTAACTCCTGGGATGCCATTATTCTCAATGAGGTTCTCCAAAAAGTCATTACCCTGTCCTGTGATGTGTTCCCCCAAAGAGTAGGGAATACCTAGAAGGGTTTCATCTGGACGTTAGTGGCTTTCTAAACTAGGGAGTTCTTGATCCATCACCTGAGTGCTACAGAAGAACAAGGGTGGAGCTCAAGTGGAGTTGTGTAAAGTGCACTGAGACTTAGAGAGGGTAAAAACGAGTGAGAGGCACAAACGTTTGTTAAGTTACGTTTTCGTAAGGGGGTGGCGAGGAAATCCCCCAGACCAGAGTCAAGCCCTCATACGCTAATACAGAAGATCATTGAAAAGTTTATATAGTGCTGTATGTGACACTCCCATTAATGCTGACCAGAACTGTTCACGTTTGCTCCCATGGTAATGTATTATCTTGCTCCATCTTGGTCAGTACTCAGTGATCTTTGCTATGAGGGTGTGTTAAGTGAAACAGAGAAGAAGCAGAGTACCCAAGCCTGTGCAGACTTCATACAGATTCAGCGAGGAGAATGATGATGGGAATTTTGACCAGGTGGATCTTTGCATGGATAGATGGGTTATTTTAGTGTTTTTTTCTTTTTGCCTTCCAAGAGTAGTATCACTTGTGGACAGTTCTCTAGGCTTGATTGTTTTGATTGGGGTTTTTTTGGACCTTTTCCTAATGGTGTTTTATAACTTGCCTTTGCATAAACTGATCCACAGCAAAGACTGGACAAAGAAGGCACTGCCACCCCAGGCCCACCACTCCCTAGGAGATGAGCGATTACATCCTAAAAGTCTGTGAGCCTGCAATGAGTCCGTCTTGAGCTTGTTAGACACAGCCGCCAAGGGCCATAGCTGTGCTGCCTCTCTCTAGTCTCCTTTGATACCCCCCCTTCGCACACACACACACACACACACACACACACACACACTCACACTTGCACACACACACACCATTCCTAAGCCCCTCAGCTTATATGAGTGTATGGAAATCGGCCCCATTAATATGTATGGCCATATACATATATTCACTGAGCTGAGAGACTGCACCTGTAAGGTCAATTATATAAGTTGCCATTATTTATCCGGCTTTTAAAAGTCAGAAGTGAATCCACTACATACTTTCCTCATAATGCTCATTAATTTGCTTTATCAGCCCGGGGTTGAAGAGGCTGTCAATCAAGATTAGATGTCTTAATGCACCCACTCGAGTGAGCGCTGATGGAAAAATGCAGTATCTGTGTGTGTGTGTGTGTGTGTGTGTGTGTGTGTGTGTGTGTGTGGTGGGGGGTGATGAGAGGGAGAGACTGTGGAGCGTGTGCTCCTCCGTCCAACTTTTTTTTTTTTTTTTTTTTTTTTTTTTTTTTTTAGTAGTTTTTAGTGTGTGTAGGAAGTGTGTGTGTGTGTGTGTGTTTGTGTGTGTGTATGGGAAGGGGTGGGGGGACGGGGCGTTTGAGGGGTTGCTAATTGAGTGGTGGTGTGCCTGGGCGTTTCAAGAGTACTTTCAAAGAGAGAGGCCATGCACCGCTTTAGCGAGAGGGGAAAGGGAGGTCACACTGATGTTTTTACATGGCTAACTTTTATGTGTGTGTGTGTGTGTGTGTGTGGTGTGTGTGTGTGTGTGTGTGCGTGCCATGTGTGTGTGTGTGTGTGTGCGTGTGAGAGAGAGAGAAATATTATGTGAAATCTCCATCTGTCAGATGTGTGTGTGTGTGTGTGCAAGAAAAGATGGATAGGAGAAGAGAAACTCATTTTGACATTTGCGTGTGCACGTTTGTGCAGATGTGTGTGCTTTTGATAAGGAGACCTTTGAAAGAACAGAAGATGACATCAGTAGTGTGTTGTATTAGTTGTGTCAGCCAGTTGAAGGACTAAAGTGTAAAAATAGACTTGATGGATAGGTCTCCTTTTACGCCCTCACTCTGTTCACTCAGCATGTGTGTGTGTGTCTGTGTGTGTGTCTGTGTGTGTGTCTGTGTGTGTGTCTGTGTGTGTGTGTGTGTGTGTGTGTGTGTGTCTGTGTGTGTCTCTGTGTGTGTCTCTGTGTGTGTCTCTGTGTGTGTCTCTGTGTCTGTGTGTGTCTGTGTCCATGTCTGTGTGTGTACCTGCCCTTGAGTTGTGTAGTGCTCTTGCATTTGTGAGTCTGCATGTGTGTATGCATGTATGCTGCATGTACTGGGGGAGATGGCCAGTTGAGTTTGATTGAATGAGTGGTTTGTTCTGTTCTCTTTGCTTCTCATTTGGAAGCATATCTGTAGGATGTGCATGAGTAACAGATCAGCTTATAAAGTGCAAAGTTCCATAATAGATTTATTCTTTTGCTTGAAGCAAGGTCGAAGTATTTGCTCGTTGTGTTGACAGAAATTGTTTGTGTTTGTTAGTGTGTGTGTGTGTGACTGTGTGACTGTTTGAACCTCTACTTTGGGCTTATTGGCTATGTGGAAGTGTTCTAGCCCTGGAACCCTGTCTTCTCTCTGCTTACTTCTTCGTGTCAAAAGTTCAGTCAGTGCTGCTCTGCCACAAAGAAACCCTCTGAAGGTGTTTTTGTGTGTGTGTGTGTGTGTGTGTGTGTGTGTGGTGTGGTGTGTGCGTGCGTGCGCGCGTCGGCGCGCGGCGTGCGGCGCGTGCGTGCGCCTAGAAGGCACAGCAAATGTTGTGTTGGAAACCCAGAGTGTCTCATCCTCAAGGATGCTGTCCATCTCTCTGGTTCTAGAATGGAGAGCAGGAGCCCTCTGCTGGCCACCATTTGGAAGTACAGGCAGGGAGGCAGGAGGGAGGTCGGGCATCGGCAGGCCCTGGGGAAAACAAGAGCGAGATGAGCACCTAATGGGTTGAAGGAGACAGAGAAGGGGAAGATGGGAAAGAAGTGGTGTGAGAGGGAGGGAGGGAGAGAGAGATGAAAGGAGTTTGAGATGGAAAATGTAGGAGAGCTGTGGCTTGTGTGTGTGTGTGTGTGTGTGTGAGAGAGAGAGAGAGAGAGAGAGAAATACAGACAATAGGAGAGAGAGTGAAGTCTCCTGGGTCTTGTGGTGTTTATGTGTCCTGCACCGGCCTGGCGCTCCGACAGAAGAGGTCGCTGTCAGACAGACAGCAGAACACAACTGGAGTGTTGTTCCTGCTGATGGCCTATTGAAGTTGGTTGTGTGTGTGTGTGTGCGCGCTTGTGTATGTGTACGCGCTACCCACGAGACGGCTATTTGAATGTTTGAAATGTTGATGGCGGTAGGTTGGGGGTGAGAGACTCACTGCCTCCTGGGATTTCATGTTTCCCTCAGACAGACAACAGACAGACAGACGTGACAAAGTCTTTGCTGTCTGCTGCTTCTAGTCCATTGCTGATGGTCTTTCCAATACCTCGACTGTATCTAAGGCGTGTGTGTGTGTGTGTGTGTGTGTGTGTGTGTGTGTGTATATACTCCTCCTGGGACGTCAAAGCAGTGTGGGCTCTGCCTCATTAGTTCCTATATTTTCCGTCTGCACTTTTTCTTTCTTTCTTTCTTTCTTTCTCTCTTTCTTTTTTTTCTATCTATTTTTTTGTCTGTTTTGGTGAGAGAACTATTTTTATCCCGACTGCTCTTTGAGGCTGTCAGAGCCGTCGCCTTGAAGGGAGAGGATCTGCAGCGATTTGTCACCAGAGCCACGAGAAGACCAAAGACTGACCCGAACGAGACAGACTCTCTCGCTCACCCCAACTAGACACCCGCAGACAGACACACAACACACACACACACACACACACACACACACACACCACAAAGCCAGAAACAAATACCCAAATGTCACTCCTTTATATATTAATTTTATTTATTTTATTTTTTTTACTGTCTGACATCCCCACAGTAGTCTTCAATGCCTTCAGGCTATTATTTGACAGACTGAGACAAGCACAACAGAATCAGGCCCTTTTTGCTCACTCTTTGTGTGTGTGTGTGTGTGTGTGTGTGTGTGTGTGTGTGTGTGTGTGTGTGTGTGTGTGTGTGTGTGTGTGTGTGTTTCAGTTGTAATTGCTTGCTCATAGTATGGGGCTGAGATGTCAGGGTGCTATCTTGAAGACACTGACTACATCCTGCTGTGTGTGTTTTTTCTCTACACCCCATTGTGGCTCTGTGTTTGTTTGTGTGTGTGTTTATGTTTGTGTGTGTGTGTGTGTGTGTGTGTGTGTGTGTGTGTGTGTGTGTGTGTGTGTGTGTGTGTGTGTTTATGTTTGTGTGTGTGTGTGTGTGTGCGTGTGTGCGTGTTAAGGGATGGCCCCCCACCACCCAACACAGTGGGAGCAAAGTAGCAGTAATCTCCCACTGTTCCGCTGTCCATCACACACTCACACTCACACATACATTTGATACAAAATGAGAGTTGTACACGTGTTTACTTTGCACCATCAGTCATCACCTCACACACGAACACAAACAAAGCGATCAACACAACGCCCAGCACTTTCATGCTCTCCCAGCAGTGGGGAAGAAATACACAAAACAACACTGCTCTCTCACAGAATGAACACACCACCACCCAGAGCTTGAAAACCACTCAGCCTACGTATGTTACTCAAATTGGGAAATTGGTCATCTTAAAAAGAAGAAAGTCAACTATACACAATTGCTCTCAAGAGAAAAAAAAAGTGTGTGTGTGTGTTTGTTTGTGAGTCTTCCTCCTGGACAAAGACTAGGTAGAGATGGTACATGTGTGAGTGGCTTCTCACCCAGTCCCCCGTCTTCCTGGTCTTATATCAATATCATGATTCTCGGTGGCCTTTGAAGCATACACACACTCACTCTCAGTGTTCCTCTGTGAGCGCCTTTGTTGTGCCTGCTAGTTTAGCCACAGTAATCTCACCCTGGGGTTATGGTTAATACCTGGTGTGGAAAAAAAAGCAAAACAGCATAAGCATAATGTAGTAGCTCAGAGCGCCACCTAATGTATATCATCTGGTACTGCAGCGCCAACTTATGGCCCCCTTACTACCTTCCACTTCCTACCAAGTAATGGTGTGTGTGTTTTTTAAAGGTACTTGTTTGAAGATACTGTGATGAGACTGTGATACTGTGATGAGCTGTGATGGTAGTTGTTTGCTTTTGTTCAGCTTTTTAATGTCACTGTATATAATGAGATTTATGTGCTGGTTGTTGGTTAGACACATAGTAAATGGAGGTTGTTACAGTCTCTTATTTTGTACAGCCTGCCAGAGCTAGCTGGGTATAGAGTCAAAAAGACGATAAAAAATGCGGGCCTAATACTTTTGGTCACCGCTGTGTCTGAGTGTGTGTCTGTGTGTGTATCTGTGTGTGTGTTTGTGTGAATGTGTTTCAGCAGTTTGAGATGGTGAGATGCAGGCTGATAGAGCTGGTGTGTATGCATGTGTATGGTGTGTGTATGTATATGGTGTGTGTGTATGTGCATGGTGTATGTGTGTGTGTATGTATGGTTTCTTTGCATAAAAGGAATATTCTGGACTCAGAGTTTAAGACTGGTTCTATGAATGTTATCTGTTTAGTCAGCTGCAGACCATAATTATCAACTATCGCTGTGTGTGTGTGTGCGTGTGTGTTGTCTTGAGTCAGAAAAACAGTGGTAACAAGACTTATGCACTGCAGAGGTGTGTGTGTGTGTGTGTGTGTGTGTGTGTGTGTGTGTGTGTGTGTGTGTGTGTGTGTGTGTGTGTGTGTGTGTGTGTGTGTGCGCGCACGCGTGCAGTGTGCTGATCAGAGTTGGTCAAATGTGTGTTCTGACACCGTCACTAATGCGGGCAATGCCAGGGAATTTTCCAGAATTCTCTCTACAGGAGGCATCTCCACCTGCAGCTCATCTTTACACCTCTACTCCCCTTACCTTTACCTTTACCTTTACCAACCCCCTCTGTCTCTCTCTCTCCCCCCCCCCTCTCTCTCTCTCTCTCTCTCTCTCTCTCTCTCTCTCTCTCTCTCTCTCTCTCTCTTTCTCTCTTTCTCTTCCCCTTCGCTCTGCAGCTTCCTTTTTGTGGTTTCCCATGACATGGTACCAGCTCGATACTAATCTTCTATCCTAGTCGGTTTGATTGGTTTTCATGACAATATGGTGCCACCTCAGCATACTTGTGGTGGGTTGGGTGAGGAGTAGCACATACAGGCTACCATACTTTGTTTTTGAATGAAAGTGTAGGCTTTATTTAATTAGCATGAGACAAATTAAGCAGCCTACATCCCAACAATTTAGTACGTCCATGATCTGAGCTTGCAAGCTAACATATCAGTCAATTCAAGTGAATGGCAGTAACTATATGGCAACATAACCTTTGTGCTAGTTTTTGGATGTCACTTAAGCTCAATATATTGTTAAAACCTAAACTTATTTTGCTCTGTCCACTTAAACTAATGTCGGTAATGTTATCCAGCTGGTTGTCATTCAGTGAAAGGCCACCACTTCTCAATTTAAAACATTATGTTAGCTGGTTCGGTAGTGTTATCTCGAAAACAACTACGTAGTAAATGGTAGCTGCCTGACCTGAAATAAAGTTAATTTTCTCCAAATAACTGTACTCCGAACAGTAACAAATTACACTATTACACTATTACTTCAGAACCTGGTCAAAGGAGGTACAAAAAAACAGGTACCAGGTCCAACTCCCAATGGAAATGCAGGAAAGTGAGTAGAGTCGAGTCGTGCTGAAACAGTGTAGTGGAAAAGCCCCATCTCTCTTTCTTTCTGTCCTTCTCTTTGCTCTTGCTCTCTTCAGCTTTTGTTCTTGCTCTGTCTTTCTTTCTTTCTCTCTGCTCCCTCTTTGCGCTCTTACCCACTTAACTCAAATTCTCTTCAGGATGTTTTACTGGCGGGAAGAGAAACTATTTTATTCCCCATAAAAGGTTGTTTAAAAACAGAATGACAAAAAAGGTTGAAAGAGAAGATCCATTCATGTTATTATGGTGTTTATCCCCGACTCTCAGAAGCTGAGGCACTTTGTCCCTCGTCTGGCACTGAAACACAATGGATGCTGCATGTCATCATGAGCGCCGTCTCATTGGACAGGTGCTAAGAGCAAATAACGGGAGATGTTGAGTGCCTTGTAATGATATCAAACCAGAGAGACTAAGAGGCCTTTAATGCCCAAGTTGCCACAGCTAGCCACTTGTAGTGTGTGTGTGTTTGTGTGTGTGTGTGTGTGTGAGAGAGAGGGAGAGCGAGTGAGAGAGAGAGAGAGAGTTTATGTATGAGGGTGGGAGTTTGTAAATGAGTGTGTGTGTGTGTGTGCGTGCATGCATGCTGTCTCGCTGCTTGTGATTGGCTTCTCAGTCCCTCCCTGGCTAAAAGATCCATTTGTATGTGTGTCACAGGTGCAGCGCTCACGGAACAAGCAGCTGCGGGAAATGTTCCCCGAGGGGTTTGGAATCCACCACGCCGGCATGCTGCGCGCGGACCGCAACTTGATGGAGAACATGTTCTCCAGGGGATACCTGAAGGTTTTAGTGTGTACCGCCACTCTGGCCTGGGGAGTCAACCTGCCCGCACATGCAGTCATCATTAAGGTAAGGTGTGTTTGTGTGTGTGTGTGTGTGTGTGTCATGTGTTAGTAATATTAATTGAACATAACTGTCATGTGGGAGCCAACTACCACATCATTACTGCTGCAGCTGCAGTCATCATCAAGGTTAGTGGTGTGTGTCTGTCTTTTTGTGTGTGTGTGTGTGTGTGTGTGTGTGTGTGTGTGTGTGTGTGTGTGTGTGTGTGTGTGTGCGTGCGTGTGTGTGCGTGTGAGTGCCACTCTTCCGCTCATGCTGCTTTTGGGAGTCTGCCTGCCCATCCAGCCAGAGTACCATCTCCCTGTTAGAGATACCAACATGTCACCTGCTGCTTTCTTTCCTTGTTACTTTTCATTGAGTGTTTGCCCTGACCACCGCGACTGTCTGTGTGGTGTCCAGGGCACGCAGATCTACGATGCCAAGCGGGGCGCGTTAGTGGACCTGGGTATCCTGGATGTGATGCAGATCTTTGGGCGCGCCGGCCGGCCCCAGTTTGACAAGTACGGCGAGGGCACCATCATCACCTCACACGACAAGCTAAGCCACTACCTGACGCTGCTCACCCAGCAGAACCCCATCGAGAGCCAGTTCCTGCAGAGCCTCGCCGACAACCTCAACGCAGAGGTGACCACACATACACACACACGTGCACATACACACACACACACACACACACACAGGACAGGTTAAGCCGTTATCTCACGTTTGTCATCTAGCAAAACGCCATTGAGAAAGGTAGTTTCTTCAGCACCTCGCAAAATCAAACCTCAAAGATCAGGTGATTGCACACAAGAACAAATAAACACACACATACACACGCAATAGGCTTGAACCCTCCTTCATGCTCATCACTTATCACAAAAACCCAACTTATTCACACACAGAGGAAAACACACACACATATCAAAACACACTTCTTAAGGTAAAAGCACCCTTAAACTTAATGAAGCCTTAATTTAATCCATTAGTCCAGCAGTACCTATGATGTGACCAAAAGCAAGTAGCTCTAGACCTCGTTGCCTGCCAGTCTAGTGAGTGTCCACTAGGTGGCTGCAGCGCAGTGTTTACTTACAAGCCAAGCTACGAGGATATGTCCACCAGGGGGCACCAAAGGACAAGCATTTACAGTCCGGTCATACTTCTTAAGAATGCAGTATGGTTAGATGAAGCCTGTCTTTAAGGTATCTGATTGTAAGTCTCGCTCTCTCTCTCTCCCTCTCTCTCTCCCTCTCTCTCCCTCTCTCTCTCCCTTTCCCTCGCCCTCTCCCCCTCTCTCTCCTCAGATTGCACTGGGGACAGTGACTAACGTGGAGGAGGCCGTCAAGTGGCTCAGCTACACCTACCTGTTTGTGCGTATGAGGGCCAACCCTCTAGCCTATGGCATCAACTACAAGGCCTGTCAGGTATGTCTGTCACTCTTTGGTACACAGACACGCATACGCTGTAATACACACACTTGCTAGGTGTCTGGCACACGCACACACACGCAAGGTAACACACAAACTTTTTCAATTCCCCTCTCTCATTCACTCCTTTACTTATTCACTGACTAACTTACTTATTCGCTCACTCACTCACACACACACACACACTCTCACTCACACAAACAGCAGCCCCACACACACACTTTCATGCACTTGTCTTACCCCTTTCACAGTCAGTCCTCATTCTCACTCTCTCTTTACCCTGTATAGACTTTATGTTTTCTTTAGGAAAACTACACACTCTAACTCTGTATATGTGTGTGTGTGTGTGTGTGTGTGTGCGTGTGTGTGCGCGCACATTTTTGTAGCTCCCTCACACTATCCACTTTGTGCCCTAATAACCTTTTCACCTCTGCCCAGCCAACTCCAGCCTTGTTAATATTGTTGGTCTCTCTCTGTAAATGATCACATATGACAACACCACATCTCTACTGGACGAAGAACAGAGATGCTAAATGAATTCAGTATTTAAGCAGAAACACCTCCTGGTGGGCTTGATGTGTTGCATGTGATACTATCCATGCAATCACTTAATTGGCTCGTTTGTCTGCGGAGACTCAGATGGCATGAGCTTAAGTGATTGCTGATGGCTATGCTTGTGCATGCACAGTAATTATAGCCATAGGAAGAGCACAGGTTGATTTTTTCCTCCTCCCCACTCTTGCATTATGACATTATATACAAAATTACTTGGTGAGAGGATCAAGTGTCTTAATTAAAGGAAAATAAACAAGCTTGAAACATGCTGCCGGGCAGGTTAACTCCTCTAAGGCAGGTGCAGACCAGGAAGGGGAGAGCTGTGGAAGACCACCTTAAAGGTGAACTAAATGCTGATTGGAATCAATCTCAGTATTCCATATGGAGACAGACCAGAGCCTACTGTCCTCTTTCTGTGTCCTCTTTGGCCATGTTTTATGTGTTTGTCTGAAAGCTCATGGACACAGATGAAATGAATCATAACGTTTAACGTACTTTAAGCTCAAATCAAAGGGGAATATGAGGCACAAAAGGAAGCCCCAAGTCCCATCTAAGCACTGTGCCTTCTCCCAAATCCCACCCCCCAGATGGACCCTGGTCTGGAGCTCTACCGTAAAGACTTGGTGGTGGAGGCTGGCCGCAAACTGGACAAGGCCCGCATGATCCGCTTCGAGGAGCGAACCGGCTACTTCCACTCCACCGACTTGGGCCGCACGGCCAGCCACTTCTACATCAAGTACAACACCATAGAGGTGAGACGACTCAGCCCCCTTATCCATTCATTCAAAAATTCCAAATTCGCTTGCTCACATAGTGTGCAGAAAAACAGCAGAGGAGAAGAACATCCCGATCATGACTGTCAAAATATTTGAGTTGGCTCATGTCTCTCAAATTGCTCATGACATGACAGTTATTGTTTACAGCCAAAACGCATCATAGCTGATTTGCATAAAGTCACATCAAAGCAAACAAGAAACAAGAAGTGCAGTCATTACACACATGTGCTGATGTACCAATAAAACAATTGGCGCTGTTATCTGCCAGCGTGTGCTGGATTTTTCACAGTTTTCTTCTCTTCTTTAACTCAATCCCATGGGACGTTTTTAAGAAAAAAACACAGACAAGCAAAAAGCAAAACAAAACAGAAGCTACGTGTGAGTGCGCGTCGCGGAAGTCTGTCGATAGGTACAGAGGCCGTATCACCAGATTGCCTGATCTCAAGTCAGTCATCAGCAGAGGCACGTAGACAGCAGACTGCAGGTCAGGCGCAACATGGTGCTCCGCACTAATGGCAAGTGAAGAGACAGATGCGCTGTGGTTCTAATTAGATGAGAGACGCAGAGCCTGTGAACAAAACGATGGCGAATATTAGAACCTGAGTAACCACCACAGAAAGAGAATTGCCATATTGTTGTCCCCTTTTAATCTGTCTTTCTCTACCCACCCCTCTCTCTTTCCCTCCCTCTCTCGCTCTCTCTCTGTCTGTTTTTACACAACAGACTTTTAACGAGCTGTTCAGCGCCCAGAAGACAGAGGCAGATATCCTGAGTATCGTGTCCAAAGCGGAAGAGTTTGAGCAAGTAAAGGTGAGTGTGATTGGGATGGGGATCCAAAAGCCTTGTGGCAAAGCGGGAGGAAGAGGAGGCCAGGCTACGACCCTTTGACTCACAGTCCAGACCGCACTCAACACAGCTAGTAAATTTGAGCTGTAAAGTCATCACAGTTTCACAGTTTTGACTCCGCAAGTTTGTGTATGTGTGTGTGGAGGATTTTGTTTTTCTGGTGTAGGAAGTCTTTGAGGGTTCAATAATGGTATGATGTGTGTGAACAGGTGCTTACAGAGGGCAGAGAGTAAGAGCAGGTGATTTCCGATGAAATGTGTGTGATGGTTTGGAGAAGGCGGTGATGGTGCTGGTGTTTGTATTTTTGATGATGCGTATGTTTGTGGGGATGTGTTTTGCCGTGCATTAATTCGATTTCAGTTCATTAAGGAGGAAGGTGAAATTTGATGCTGTGTGTGATTTGTGCTTAATTGTACGTCTGAGTGTGTGCTCAATGTTTTTTAATTTGTGTGTGTGTGTTTGCTAACTATTTTGTGTGCATGTGCGTGTGTTTACCGTGTGTGTGTGTGTGTGTGTGTGTGTGTGTAGGTGCGTGATGAGGAAATGGAGGAACTAGAGAAGTTGCTGTGTGACTTCTGTGAGCTGCCAGCAGCCGGAGGAGTGGAGAACGGCTACGGCAAGATCAACATCCTCCTGCAGACCTACATCGGCCGCGGGGAGGTGGACAGCTTCTCCCTCATATCTGACCTGTCTTACGTGGCCCAGGTGTGTCTTCATTAACACACACACACACACACACACACACACACACACACACACACACACACACACACACACACAAACTGTGTGCCAAGCCTTTGTTGGACTACAGGAGGCAACTATGCCATACACACTCAATGACTTTGAAAAGATTGCACTTCTCTATCCACTATAAGTTTAGTCCAACAACTGCAGTCTGACAGACACACACACACATACATATATACATACACATATACATGAACACACACGCATACACTGACATGGCCATCAACACTCAGAGACGTAGCAATGAGTGTATACAATCCATCCATTCATTCTATGGTGCGTGATATGACTGTAGTCTTGTGACACACAGACACACGCATCAGCAGCGATATCATCCATCCATAATTCCACAGTCACACTCAGGAACTGACTGATGCTTTCAGCTGACCAACAGCTGAAGGTTTCGTCGAAGCGCGCCAGTTTAGCCTCGGAGAGCTACCACGCTGTGCCACTGACTGCCCCGCAGCAGAGCCCACAGACCCTCAGCGGTTCCGCTCCTCACGCCCTCTCACCATGCTCACATCGTCGCCCTGGCAGGGTGGCACAGCGGGGCCTGCCAGCGCTAGAACCCGGCGGATCCTCTCCAAACAATACATATCTCTTTTAGCCAATCCCCCCAGCCGCCTGTCGGTCTGCAGCTCTCACCCCGCATGTCCGGAGCCATAAACGTGTGCGGCGTGTACGGCAAGTCTGTAAATATGGTTCTGTTTTCTCAGCAGCTGTTTTGTTTTGGGTGGGGGTGAGGGGCTTGGGTGGGGGTGGGAAGATAAATGTCCTTCATTAGCTGTCAGTGCTCATCCCGTTCAAAGCCTCTCCCGCAGACTTATGGTCATGAAAAGCGCATGACTTTATAAATCCGGAAATTAAGATTTTTGGACGCCGCATGCTTTTCCCAGCCCCTGTTCCATCTCTTTCTTTGTGTTTCTGACAGCGCTTGCTTATTCTTCCTCTGTCTTATGTGAAAGCTTTAGGTCTTTCTTTCTCTCTCTCTCTTTCTCTTTCTCTGTCTCCTATTTTCTGTCTTCCTTTCTTTCTCCCTTCTGTCTCTCATTTCTTCCTCCATCTCTCTTTGCTTCTCTCCCAGCTGCTTCTCACGCTTTCTTTACTCTCTCCTCTTCCTGTTTCTTTCCCTTTTTCTCTCACTTTCATCCTCTCTTTCTCTTCCCTCTTTCTGTTCCCTCTACTCCTCTCTTTCCTCTTTCTGTCTCCTCTCCTTCTTCCTCTTCTCTTGCTTTCTTTCTCTCACTTTCTCCCCTCTCCATCTCTCCCTTGCTCTCGGCCCCGGCTTTCTCTGCTGAAGCCATCTCGGCTCTGCTCCTCTCCTCCGCAGTAACTGGTTCCATGTGTGTGAATAGCTGAAATAGCTCGGGCAAATTCCCTCTTTGCTCCTAATTCGCCTGATTTCAGATGTGCTGCTTGGGAGCGTGGCCGGCCAAGCGCTCCAAACAGCGCTGATCTCAAATCCAGACTGTCGGGGCCCTCTGTGAGATCTCTCTCTCTCTCTCTCTCTCTCTCTCTCTCTCTCTCTCTCTCTCTCTCTCTCTCTCTCTCTCTCTCTATCTATCTATCTATCTATCTATCTATCTTCTGTATCTCTCCCCCGTTCCCAAAAACCTGTGATGGGGGAGAGAGGTGGAGGAGAAAATTATAGAGATTGACCAGGGGTAGAAGCATGAGGAGGAATTGGGATTAACTGGCCAGTTTAGTTGTTGTAAGGTATTAAGATTTAGTTGTCAAATGTTGTTTTTTAAAACACTCACTTCATTGGAAAAGATTGATAGTTGTTCTTATGTCTTTTTCTAAGGCACTTAGTATGGATATGTTTATATTCATAAAATACAGAAATACAATGAATCTTCTTAAAAATCAGGTACATTAGAGCATTGATTTGTGAAGTATGTCAATATTTTGCATCTGTGTCCTTTTCGATCCAGTCTGCAGAATGATTTAATGTACAGATCAAACTGTTTGATAATGTGAACTGCAAATTGCAGCTTTAAAAGAGATTGTGGCAGATAAAAGAAAGGGTGCCTCAGAGATGGAGAGAGTAGAAGAGGACGAGTGCGAGCGGGGGTGGGTAGAGGGGAAAGAGAAAGAGAAAGAAAGGGAGGAGGCGAGGGGTGAAAGAGACGGGGAGAGATAAAGGAAGAAGCTCTGTCATCTCAATGGATTTACCAACAGTGTGAAAGAGAGGGGGGCGCATCATCCTTCTGTCGTTTTCAGCTACACATGTGTGTGCTAACACACCCCACACACACACACACACACACACACATACATACACACACACACTCTTACACACAGCTCAGCTTTACGTCTGATCCCCTACAGGCCCTCCATGCAGGCATTTTAAGCACGACTGGTGTTCTATCAGTCCCTACTCGCATCAGACACTTTTACTGACTATCCCCACGTTGGGTGTTTCAAAGCGTTGACTCTCTGACTGTATACACACACACACACACACACACACACACACACACACACACATTGCTGAACACTCAGAGAAAGCTGTCAGAGACCGGAGAGGCCTCCCATAACCAGCACCAGACACACATCTGCTGCAGCAGGTGGCTGCTCCGCTCCCTCAAAGAACCCTTACTTCACACACACATGCACGCACGCGCGCACACACACACACACACACACACACACACACACACACACACACACACACACACCCCATCACCACACATCTGCATCCCTCATCTAGACCTGACCAATCCATCAGATCACACCCAGCCCTGCCCAGGCCAGGTCAATCCATCAGCAATCAGCTCGGCTGCCCACTAAGCTAGCCCTCCGGCCCGAGCTCAGAGAAATCCCCGTCATCCGTCAAGTTGCTGCCCAAGATGCTGGGGAAGTGTGAGTGTATGGGCCTCCGCAGCCAACAAGGCAGTCTGAAGCCAGGACTGACAACGTGGCCTCACTACACAACATTGTTCTTGACTGGCTGCAGCTTACTGGCAGCCAGACATCATCAATCAAACCATGAGTTTCTGAGAGAAGTTGGGCGGCGGGGGGGTTAAATTTGAATGTCCAGAAACATTGTTCAAACCTTTTTTTGTTTTTTCAAAGTAACTTTTGCATTACTTTACCATCAATTCATATCTCCAGAATGTATCCTCTCATATTTCTTCTTTTGCATTGACATTCATGCTTTTATCCAAAGCAACTTACATTTGTCAACTATCAATTACATCAGGGCCAGTTTCCCCCAGAGCAACTTAGGGTTAAGTGCCTCAACAGTGGCAGCCAGGATTCAAACCCACATACTAGCACGCTATCCATAAGTTTCCTTAACCACCACGCCACCACCGCTGTTCGCATTCTTTTGAAACTATTTTGAATCTAACAAATCTAAATGGGCAATTCCACGCAATTCACATCCAACAAAATGCCATAGCCATTTGTATGATGCACACAATTATGTGAAAAGTTTCATGAAATTTGTTCTACAACCAAGAAGAGTAAATGCTCAAATTGTATATAATCATCATTCACGTCATATCATTCCACGGCATTGTGTTGGTGTTATGGATGTGAGAGTTTTGCACAAGTTGCCCATATGTTTAATATTAGCTTTGACAATGGGAGAAAATGGGTGATTCTGTGTTCTAAGCTAAGATAATCCCCACCCCCTCTCTCTCTTCTCTCTCTTTATCTCTCGCACACCTCTCTCTCTCTCTCTAGAACGCAGCACGAATCATGCGGGCGCTATTCGAGATCGCCTTGCGGAAGCGCTGGCCGGCCATGACGTACCGGCTGCTGAACCTGTGCAAAGTGATTGACAAGCGGCTGTGGGGCTGGGCCCACCCCCTGCGTCAGTTCTCCACTCTGCCCCCGACCGTGCTCAGCCGCCTAGAGGACCGCAACCTCTCCATGGAAAAACTCAAGGACATGAACAAGGACGAGATAGGTGAGGCGCTGTCACTGGCCACACCTCTTTTTTTTAGACACTCAAAGCAGCATGGCGTTTGCTCCATGCTACTCATTGTACGTCAGTCGTCTCAATTGGGGCTCCATAAGGATGTTTCACCATCACCTTGCTTGCACTCTTCAAATAGACGCTTAGTGAGGTTAATATTCATTGAGTGAGAGACAGCGGTTAATGTCTTTATAATGTTATGTTTACGTTTACTTTTTCCTCAGAGAGCTAAACAAGCGGATACAGCACCTGGAATGTTCCGGTTGACATGTAATGTGAAGACGAGTGTATAAATGAATATTTCAAAACAGCCTTTCTGACTCATCTTTGCTGCAGTGACAGCGTTTGCTGCTTGGCAAAGTTTAAAATTGAAAACTCAAGTTGGAACTATTTTATTTTTTATTGATTTCTTTACTTTCACGATGGAGAATGAATACACATTCATAAATGTTGGTCTGTTGCGTAAAAGTAAAATGACAACAGCCTGGTGTCTGCAGACCTCAATAAGTTGGTAGCAGAACTGTTGTGTGAAAGCAGTCTGACCTTCCGTGCCCAAATGTGGTTGCGAAGCGAAGTGAGAAGTTGGCGACAAAACTTTCTCGTTCATTTTCTCACGTGTAGCGGCCGTGTTTGCACGTCAATTTAGCGGTCGTGTTTGCATGTCGGAGCATTGTACTGACTCATCGGTGTTTGTAGTTCTGATGGGACCTATCAGGTGAAATTAGATCAAATTGATTTTGAGTGACATAAGATCAGCTATAAGAGGCTGAAAGACCGGAGCATTTGCCCATTGTTCAAATTGGCCTTGGTGAAGTGTTCAATCTTTGTGGGATTGGGAAAACAGTCCATGCCTGTGATAACCAGAGGGCCCACTGTATATAAGGACATTTTATAACAAACAGGCATTCGGTTGAGTGTGTTTTCTGTTGTGCTCTGAATAAAGAGACTCATCATAGGACTTTTGTTCATTGGTCTGTGTGTGTGTCGGTCTCTCTGTCTGACTCTGTGTCCCTGTGCTGCAGGTCACATGGTCCACCATGTGAACATCGGTCTGAAGGTGAAGCAGGCCGTTCACCAGATCCCTTCCATCCTGATGGAGGCCAGCATCCAGCCAATCACGCGCACTGTGCTGAGGGTGCGCCTCACAGTCGCCCCCGACTTCCGCTGGAATGACCAGGTAGCTATGGCAACCACCCCACACACAGAGGGACACCAGAGAGACACCAGGCGTGCAAATTAAAGTTATTTGTTCCTTATTTCCTTTTTCTTTGTTTGTCCCCCATCCATTGCGGGATTGCGTGTGTGTGTGTGTGTGTGTGTGTGTGTGTGCGTGCGTGCGTGCGTGTGTGTACGTGTGTGTACGTGTGCACGGGTTTGTGTGTGTGTGTGTGTGTGTTTATCTGATGGATGGGACATAAGAAATCTAACAGATTTCACCCATAAGTACTGAAAGCCTATATAAGTATGCACACGACCTCTCTCTCTGGACACCTTTTTTCCTCTCAGGCGCACACACACACACACACACACACACACACACACACACACACACACAGAGTAAGAAACACTGGTTCATTGATGCTTGAGAGGTTTAATCTGTCAGACTCTCCCCTGTATTTAAGAGCACAAAGGCACCAGTGGTGCTTCCACTCCCCCTATTATAGTCTGTGTGTGTGTGTGTGTGAAGGTGTGTGTGTGTGTGTGGGTGTGTGCCTGTGTGCCTGTGCACCACAGATGGTTCCTGGGGGTCCTTGTGAGGCAGATCAGGCCTGCAAGTATCACTGGAGCGTTGAGCATCTGCCCAGAGATTCACCCCAATGTCTCTCTCTCTCTCTTTCCACTCCTCCTCTTCCCCACTCCTCCACTCATCTCTCCCCTTTTTCTGCCCCCCTCCTCTTTTCTCCTCCGTTCTCTTCGCTTCCTTCCCCACTTATCCTCTTGTCTCCTCTCTTTTTTCTCTTCCTCCACCACTCTCCTCTTTTCTTCCCCTGTTCTCTGTATCCCCCCCCCCCCAATCTACTCTTCTCTCCTCTTTTTTCCTCTCATTACTGTCTGTTGTGTCATGCTGGCAATCTTCAGTTAAATTTAACAAACTTCATTCTGATGTGGCTTTATCGAGGCATGCGGACCAAAAGCCAAACGCATTTCCCCAGAGTCTGCTATGGACTAAACACACATCCATGTAAAACACATTTAAAGTATTCCTTCCTTTCTTCACTCTTTCTCTCTCTGTCTCTGTCTATGTCTCAGTCTCTGTCTCTCCCCCTCCCCCTCCCTCTCCCTCTCCCTCTTCCTTTCCCCCTCTCTCTCTCCCTCTCTCCCCTTTCTCTGTCAGAGGGCCGCTCATTCCCCTACACCTCTCCATGCAGCATACAAGAGATAATGAGAGAAAGAGTGTGAATCCCTCTGGTACTGATCTGTTATTTAAAACAACACTGATAAAGACTATAGCCCACAGTAGCTGTGTGTGTATGTGTGTGCATGTGTGTGCGTGTGTGTATGAGTGTGTGCACGTGCATGCACTCACACATGTGTGACTGCGTTTGTGTGTGTGTATGTGTGTGTGTGTGTTTTAGTATACTCAAGGGTGTTCTTCACACTTGCACATGTCTGTTGAAGACAGAGGTCTTCTTCTTCTCACACTGGGGGGTCGGGATGTCCAAAGCACATCCTTCACGGCAAAAGTATTATCCTTTTGGGCCAGTGTTTATCTCCTCACAACTCTGTCTCGCTCGCCTCAGAGAGTTCTAACTCCAGGTCTTCAGAGAAGTTACGACAACTTTAATTTGGATAATAGGACTAAATGACTGTCTGAAAATAATTTGATTGAAATGAAGTAAAGACTAATGTAATTGGTTTGAAATAGACTGTAAGTGTCTGCAAGTGGACAGTGAAAGGGGAAAATATCCCCTTGCAATCACAACAGCCATAGCAATAACAAGCACATGTCTGGCCATGGTGAGGAGTGGTTATGTTCTCATCACAGTGGCATGTAAGCATGTGGAGGAGTCACTCTTTGCC
>PYXC01000813.1:2230000-2245000 GCA_015244755.2 Tenualosa ilisha
ACACGCATGCACACATGCATGCACACATGCATGCACACACTAGCGCAGTAAACAAATATTGTGACACATGGGCAGCCATCATTGCACATATGTGCATAAATGTATATATGCATACATGTAAGGCAACCAAGCTAGCAAGTATACTCATTCTCACACACACACACACACACACACACACACACACACACACACACACACACATTCCTTTTTGAATATGACAGAAGAGATTAGAGGCTGGAGTCCAGTATGTCACTGACTATGTGTTGAGTGTGTGTCCATCTCACCGTTGTGTCGTCAGCTCTGTGTTTCTACACGTGCACACACATGCACACATGCATGACACCTAATCGGTCATGGCCTGGTAGGAAGTGGAGATAACACTATGTAGCACATGTAAATTAAGAGAAAGAGACAGAGGATGTGCATGTGTGTGTGCAAGTGTGTGTGTGGATGTATGTCTGTGTGCTTTGCTTGTGCAGATGTGTGTGTATGCGTGTGTGAGTGTTTGTGTGGTTGTATGTGTATGTGCATCGCTTATGCGTGGGTGTGTGCAAAGCTTGTGTCCACGTGTGTGTGTGTATGCAGTGGTAGTGTGTTTGTGTGTGTGTGTGTGTACAATGGTATTGTGTTTGTGTGTGTGTGTGCGCGCGCGTGTATGTGTGTGTGTGTGTGCGCGCGCGTGTATGTGTGTGTGTGCATGCGTGTGTGTTAGTGTGTACAATGGTTGTGTGCGTGTGTGCGCGCGTGTGTGTGTGTGTTCCAGTGATATATGTGGCTCCCTGCTGCTCCTCTGCACTGGGGCGTGTAGCATCTGGGGTCCCGCTGAGTGACTGACAGGCGGCCTGCGCGGGCTGTCTGTCTCACTGCGGGGGTCCAATCCTCTTCCTTCCCTCTCCACCAACTCCCCCTCCACCCATCTCCTCTCCCCACACACCCACACCCACACACTTTCTTTTGCTCCTATCACTCTTCCTCCTCTCTTTCTTTTCTTTTTCTCTTCTTTTCCTCCTTCCAGAATTTTTTTTTTTTTTCCTCAATTTCTCTCTCCTGCCAGAGTAGAGGCAGCTGTGTCGAGAGTTCCTCTGTCTGGCCTGAACCTCTCTCTCTCTCTCTTTCTCTCTTTCTCTCTCCCCTCCCTCTCCCTCTCTCACTCTCTCTCTCTCTCTCTCTCTGGACAGACTTACTGAGGAAGTGATGTTCACTTCATAGAGCTTAGTGAAGCCACTGAGTCATGACTGACTACAGTGCCTTGGGTTTGAGTGGACAGATAGATAGATAGATAGATAGATAGATAGATAGATAGATAATCACATGAGAATTGTTCATTTAATGTGTTGGAATCATTGTTTTACTGAATTTGAGAGGTTATATATATATTTAGTGATTGAATATATAGTTTTGTTTACAGGTAATAAAGAAGATACTGAAATATCATCAGTTGCTATTAATCTGGAGGAAAGATTGTGACATTGATTCGTGTTGCATTATCTCAGCAAGTGAAGGAAACACTATAATACAAAACAGAATAAAAAGGAAATAGTATGCACGAGATCTGATGGACATATTGATCCATGGACCCCTGGTGTTGTTATCATCTGCTGTCTGGAGTGTTTTTGACGTTGACCTTTGAATTCTTCTCCCCCAGATGACTGACATCATCGCCACGGTGCGGGAGTCCAACCTGAAGCTCACGCTGGCCTTCGGCATTGGCCTGCACCACGCTGGACTCCATGAGCGCGACCGCAGGACAGTGGAAGAGCTCTTTGTCAACTGCAAGATCCAGGTAGCACCATGGCCAATCATGAGCCCTTGCATTGCATACAGCAGTGTAGGCAGCCATGGTCTTCTGGTTAGGGCTTCGGCCAGGGCTTGTAACCGAAGTGTTGCCGGTTTGATCCCCGACCAGTGGACCATGGCTGAAGTGCCTTTGAGTAAGGCACCTAACCCCTCACTAGTCCCCAGGCACCGCTATAGCAGACAGCCAACTGCTCTGGGTTAGTGTGTACTTCACTTCACTTAGTGCTGTGTGTGTTTCACTAATTCATGATTGGGTTAAATGCAGAGACCAAATTTCCCTCATGGGCTGAAAAGAGTGTAGATGATGATGATGATGATGATGATGATTAATCACTTATTACACAGTATTGCATCACATTTAGTAATGTTCAAATCACTCATCACACAGTAATGTGCTCTCATAGTGGTTTTGTGTTATAGGTGCTGATTGCCACCAGTACTCTGGCCTGGGGGGTGAACTTCCCTGCCCACCTGGTCATAGTGAAGGGCACGGAGTACTATGACGGCAAGACACACCGCTATGTGGACTATCCCATAACAGGTACGCTGTGTGTCTCTGTGTGTACATGCACTCTCTTGAGTCTGAACCAGTATTTACAAAGCAGGTGTTTTTTTGTTTGGTTTATGTTGCATGTCTGAGTGTGTGTGTGTGTGTGTGTGTGTGTACATGCGTGTGTGTGGGTGTGTGTGTGTGTGTGAGTGACTAAACATGAACAGTGTATCAGCATTTTCTATGCTTGTAGGCTGTGTTTTGTTTGTGATTGTAAAGCTATCAAAGCTCTGTGGTTTACCAACTTAACAGTACACACCTATAGACAATCAGATCCTTCACACGCAAACACAGCCAAATTGTGTAGCCCAGTCACTGATCTCTCTCTGTATTACACTCGCGTGCACACACACACACGCACACACACACACACACCTACCTCTTCAACCTCGATACAATAGGAACACACCAGATCACACAGGCTTCTCTCCACCGGGCGGTCAAGTTGACTTGTTATTGTAGTGACTTTACTGATGACTACATGGCGTGCGGGGTGTGTTTTTCCACTGCTCAGACGTGTTGCAGATGATGGGTCGCGCTGGTCGGCCTCAGTTTGATGACCAGGGTAAAGCGGTCATCCTGGTGCACGACATCAAGAAGGACTTCTACAAGAAGTTCCTGTATGAGCCCTTCCCTGTCGAGTCCAGGTCAGTCAACCAGCAGATGCCCACTTCCACTTGTGTGTCATTAGTTACCGCTCTCATTAGATTGCTTAAGGATTTTAATCTTTGAAATATTTTTAGTTCATTGCACCCTTCAAGCTCCCTCACAGCTTAAAGCTTACACTGTCAAGTTTATTAAGGTTTATTATGACAGCCATCCAGTGAAAAAAGTGTGATCTGAGATAGTATGTGTGTGTGTCTGTGTCTGTGTGTGTGTGTGTGTGTCTGTGTGTGTGTGTCTGTGTGCGTGTTTGTGTGTCTGTGTGCATGTGTGTGTGTGTGTTGCTGCTGTAGTCTGCTGGGTGTGTTGTCTGACCATCTGAACGCTGAGATCGCTTCGGGCACCATCACCTCTAAGCAGGATGCCATGGACTACATCACCTGGACCTACTTCTTCCGCCGCCTCGTCATGAACCCCAGGTAACCCCAAGTTGCGAATTTTTCAGTTTAGAGAAGAACCTGGAACACACACACACACACTCATACACACACACACACACTCATACACACACACAACCGGAACTCAAGTGTGTGTTGTCCTCTATCTCCCTGTCCTCCTCTCTCTCTTCAGCTCTCAGAATCCCAAGACACATTATTCAAGTCATGAGCCACACACACACACACACTCATACTCATACACTCAGACATCCACCTTATGAATTTACTGCTTTCCGACTAACAGCCTCTTAACAACACACACACACACACACACACACACACACACACCACACACACACACACACTTGACTTAGACCTGCTCTCACCCACTGAAGAGCATGTCTTTGTCACAAATCGCTCCCCACTCCACGAGCGTTCGCTAACTGGTGGCCCCTTAGTCCTGAAAGCTGCTGTTCCTGCAGTCCTGCTGCTGGCTGCAGTATGAACCTTCCTGCATTCAGACACCCAGTGGAGCCCCAGGGTAGACACCCTCCCCAGCCCAGCCCAGCCCAGCCCTAGTCCCTTGGCCTGGGCCACTGGAGCTTCTCTTCCCTCCTACCCCCCTTCCCCAGACCCAGGCCCAGAGCCCTGCCAGGGTGTAACTCATGTCGGCCAGACATGCTGACAGGCCAAATGTGAAGGAAGGTGGGGTGGGTTGGGGGACTGTGTGAAAGTTTGGCTGCTGCAGAACTGTGGTTTAGTTCCTTAATCTCGCTCCCTCTCTCTCTCTCTCTCTCTCTCTCTCTCTCTCTCTCCTCTCTCTCTCTCTCTCTCCCTCTCTCCCTCCCTCTTTTTCACTCTGCCTTTCTCCAAAGTTGTCCGATTGCCGTTCTCTTACATTTTCCTTCATCCCATTTTGTCGACCAGTTTCCTTTCTGACTGCTCTCTCTCTCTCTCTCTCTCTCTCGCTCTCTCTTTCTTTCTTCCTTCCTCTCTCCCCCCTTTCTTGGCTCGGCTGGGAAGAACAGCACATTGGGGGTCAGCTGGGTATATCCTGTAGAGTTGTTGACGGGACTGGTGGGGGGTCTTGTGAAGACTGAGCAATGCACTGTAATGTCACTTAATGATTTTGTTGTTGTTGCGACATTCTCAAGTGTTTGGTAGGAAGAAGGTTGGGTGTGAGATTGAAGAGCAAATGACTGTATTTAGAGAGTGTGAGTGTGTGCAGTGTGTGTGTTATTGGAATGTCATCTAAGAAAGGCATAGACAATGGAAGGCTTTATAGACAAGAATTTCCCCTCCTTTTTTTTTCTTTTCTGTCTATCCTCTCTTCCTCCCTCTCTCTCTCTCCCTCCACCATCTCCTATCTTTTCCGCCTGTCTCTCATTCTCTCAGTCTCATTTCAGTCTCGCGGCTTAAGTCTTTCTCTCCCTCTCTCTATCTCTCTCTATCTCTCCTCTCTCTCTATCTCTCTCTCTAATCCTCCACCATGGGATCCATAATTTATGTCTTGCGAAACGTAGATGATGTATAGTATGTACCATGTGTTGCCATTTCGCTCTCCCTCACGCTATTTTCACGAAAGGGGAAGGAAATTGTTTAGGAACATGTGATCTTGTGTCGTCTTCAAATAACTTCGGCAGCACATGTTGCGGTAGCTTGTACAGAACATTGATTGTTTCATGTTTTGGCTCGGCTCAGCCACACACATAGTTGTAGTCTCACTCACATCTACAACACACACACACACACACACACACACACAGACACACAGGTAGGTAAATGCAACTAGAACTTGTAATACACGCCTTGCAACAGCATCCCAAGACCCAAGTCTACTAACCTGCTGTTACCACGGCAACAGGTCAGGTGGTTACTGATTCTCTTGATCACAAACCTGGCACCGCCAATGTCTTAGGCGCTATGTGTCTCACAATGGAGCTAAAACACACATGCGGGTCCTGGCTCTCTCTCACACACACACACATACACACACACACAAACACCACATCACACAACACTATCGGCTCCAGGGGTCAAAAGGGGCGCAGCACACATCTGCATCAAATTGAGCAAGCCGATTCCAGAACATTCCAGAGTGCTGGCATTTGCACGGCTGTCAGCTCACATTTAACATGTCGGTTCTGTGCCCTCCGCGCTCCTCTCCCGCACAACAGCAGACGCTGTGATCAGATGTTACACTCTGTCATCTACACACTCACACACACACGCACACACACACTCACACTCGCTCTCACACACGTTAGTTAGCATATTCATTAAGGATGCGAAATTCTCAGGCACAGCTGCAGAGCCAAGAGATGAGCCTGATCTCAAAACAGTGAAGTCCTACCACAGTGACCACACTGAAGGCTGAATGCAAATCTGCTTGAAAAGGCTGCACGGCCTCGTTGGTCCGACTGCAGCGGCTCACGGCAAGTGTGTGTCTCTGATTCTGATCCCCCCCCCCCCCCCCCCCACACACACACACACACACACACACACACACTCCCACCCCACCAGTACTGTGTATGCTGTTTGCTGTCCGCCGCAGTAAAACTCACAGCTGGCCACGAAGAGTTGCCTCTGAGTCGGCCTCGGCATGGTCGGATGTGCCTTTTAAAGAAAAACTGCAAACTTGGGTGTCTGTGTCACATAATCGTTTGAGTCGCGCAGTAAAAAGCCACATGTCCGAGACTGGAAACACAGTGTGTTACAGCCCCTATTTGAGACCCCTGTTCGAGACCTTGGGCTTGGCCCATTATATAGCCTGTGGGTGTGTGAGTGTGTGTCACAGAGAGGTGCGGAGAGGAGAGAGATTGCCGCGGTAACTCGTCCCCATCTATCTCTCCCCCTCTATGTCCCCGCTCGCTCCCTCGCTCGCTTTTAAAAAACCGAGACAGCCGCAAAGCGGTCACCTTGACAGCGACAATCCCTCACCGGCAATGATTCAGCCACCAGCCGTGCTCCCCATGGGAGGGGGTAGGATGGGAGGGGGGATGGGGATTGGAGAGGGGGGGGGACAGGGCATTTTTCTCCCCCTAGACACCTCTGGAGTCCCAGGGGGGTCGTAAAGCAACGCATAGGCCTGAGCCTCCTGTCAGGGGCCCAGCCACCATAATGACAGCGGCAATGGCTTTGTCACACAGGGGGATAGGAGTGTGTGTGTGTGTGTGTGTGTGTGCGCGCGCGCGGCGCATGTGGAAGAGGGTGAGCGTGTGTGGGTCTGTCTGTCTGCCTGCCTGTGTTTGTGTGTGTGTGTGTGTGTGTGTGAGTGTGAGAGAGAGAGAGAGTGTCTCCTGTGGTCAGGCAGCAGACAGACTAAGGTAAACCCTTCACAAAGCACAACAGGCTGGTGTGTACTAATGTGGAGTGTGCCAGTCTGTCAAAGCAAGTGCCACCCCCTACACACACACACACACACACACACACACACACGCTCAGAGAGAGAGACTCACCGTAGTGATGTATGGTACCTTTTCCAGCATCAGTTGCCCATGTGTTTCAAAGAGGGCACAGCAGCACTGTCACAGGGCACTGCTGTGGGGGGTTTGAATTACTGCAGCCTCTACCAGCACACACACATGTGCTCTTGCTCTCTCTCTATCTCTATCTCTGTATCTCTCTCTCACTCTCACTCTCACTCTGTCTTTTTATCTCTATCTCACACTCTCTCTCTCTCTGTCTTTTTATCTCTCTCTCACTCACTCTCTCTCTCACTCTGACGTTTTATCTCTATCTCACACTCTCTCTCTCTCTCTCTCTGTCTTTTTATCTCTCTCTCACTCTCTCTCTCTCTTTCTTTCTCTCTCTCTCTCTCTCACTCTGTCTCTTTATCTCTCTCTCTCATTTAACATGTGGGGTGATTTACTTTTTTCCTCTTCCCTTTGTTTGAAAAATTGGGGTTAAGGTTTATTGCTCCATGATCGTAGGATAACACCCCCTACTTTCAACCAACCAGACACCGTCACACACGTGTACACATACACACACACACACACACACACACACACACACACACAGAGTAATTACGGCCAGACGCCATCGCTCCACCTGTTAACGGTGGTGTAAATATGCAGGCTGCATGGCGCTGCACTGGCCATGCCTTCTCCTGACACCAGCCTGAGATTGCAGAGCACTAAATTAGCCCCTTTGACAGCTCCATTTCAGTGAGCACGCATACACACACACACACACACACACACACACACACAGACGCGCACACACACACACACGCGGCTTAT
Source organism: Tenualosa ilisha (assembly GCA_015244755.2). Taxonomy (NCBI): domain Eukaryota; kingdom Metazoa; phylum Chordata; class Actinopteri; order Clupeiformes; family Clupeidae; genus Tenualosa; species Tenualosa ilisha. The sequence goes on from PYXC01000813.1 coordinate 2,237,632, forward strand.
GGTCACAGACGGCCATCTCTTCAGTTTACTTACATTTGTGTGTGTGTGTGTGTGTGTGTGTGTGTGTGTGTGTGTGTGTGTGTCTGCGTATTTCAGGAGTCTCCCAGTGCTAAGCAGGGACATGGCTCTTTTTTGTTATCACAGAGTTTAACTCCTTTTACCTCGTCAAGGTGTGTATACCACACACACGTGCATATTCTGTGTTATTTATGGCAGTGCGGCCTATACTGGTAAACAGATGAAAATCATCAGACACACATACACACACACATCACTCATCAGACACAAACACACACAGAGGAATGTTGCCAGTTAGTGGTGTGTTTCAGAGCCTGTGTGTGTGTGTGTGTGTGTGTGTGTTTCATGTGGGAGTCCTTACAGCTGGGCATGGAAGCCATTTCTACTCAGCTGCATCAGAATCTCCCTAATATATCCCAACATGGGAATCATTTTGCTTCACTTGTGTGTTTGTGGAAGTCTATGTGTGTGTGTGTGCGTGTGTGTGTATGTGCGTGTGTATGTGTGTGCGCACATGCGCACAATCTCTACTCAGTGGTCTATGTGAGGTTCTAACAATAGGCTCCTGCGGTTTTCGAAACGCTATGCACATCAAACACCCGACCGATGAATGTTGGAGTGTTTTGTGTTTTGTGCAACTGTTGGCAGCGATGTATCTCGTAGTGGGGTGAGAAACCTTTTTCTGTCTGTGAGTTTGTGTGGGTGTGTGTGTGTGTGTGTGGGTGGGGGGGGTGCATGCGTGCATGTATGTATGTATATATGTGTGTGTGTGTGTGTGTGTGTGTGTGTGTGTGTGTGTGAGTGCATTTGTGAGTGTGATGACAATCATTATTGATGAGCAAGTTGTGAAAATGTCAGAAGCAACTGAAAGACGGTTCAGTGGGGGGTGGAGGGTTTGGGGGTAGTCCATCATCATCTGGCTGAAATTTACTGGTAAATCAATGTACTATAATAAAACAACAGAGAAAAAGAGAAAAGAGCTGTGTTTAAAAAAAAAAAAGCGAACTGAGAAGAGAAAGCATTAAATTGATGTGGGCCCCCAGGGGCCTCAAACTGGGCCCATCCTCTGTGGAGCATTGCTTCAGTTACATTCCTTTCTCTGGGAAAAAATTTGACCGGTGCCGTAAATACACACATTCTCCCTCATAATCTTTATATTCACACACATACAGTCATTATGTGTAGTCATTAAGTGTTTCTGTGTGTGTTGCTCATTTAATTTGTCATAACAGTTAAAAAAATGAAAAGCAGACTTTAATTGAGGTATCAAAGGGAACAATGTGCTGCTTGAAGTGCTGTGTGAAATATAGGACAGGATAGATGGCCATTTCATGACAGAAAAATCCAGTCTGCATTTTAAATAGTTAGTGGCTACATTTAATCTGTCTCTCTCTCTCTGTCTCTCTCTGTCTCTCTCTCTCTCTCTCTCTCTCTCTCTGTCTCTCTCTCTAGCTATTATGACTTGGGTGACATTAGTAATGACACCATCAACAAATACTTGTCCAACCTAGTGGAGAGAAGCCTGCGTGATCTGGAGTGCTCCTATTGCATTGAGATTCAAGAGGTAGGTGTGTGTGTGTGTGTGTGTGTGTGTGTGCACTGTGTTACAAAAAGAGAGAGAGAGAGAGAGAGATTAGTGACCAAAACAGTAGCAGTTCATTGATCAACGGAATTTAATTGCATGATTGCATGTAAATGATGTGATTGTGTGTGTGCATTGTTATCTGTGAGTTCTAAGGTGACACTAAACGTATCCTTTAGTTCTGTAATAAAGAAAACGCATTCACACACACACACAAACACACCACTGCTCATACCCCCCAGTTCATATTATGTTAAAGCCAAGCTTATCCTGATGCAACTCACACACGCACACACACACACATACATACACCCTAGCACAAAAGGTGGTAGGGAGATGAAGAGTGTGTGTGGGCAGTGGGAAAAGACAGCTAATGTTGTGGTTGTTTGTATCTACACATCCTCTTCACTCTCCTGATTGTTTGTTTGTTGTTTGTGTTTGCGTTGTTCATGGCAGGATGAGCGCACCATTGACCCTCTGACGTACGGCCGCATCGGCTCCTACTATTACCTCAAGCACCAGACAGTTCGCACCTTCAAAGAGCGACTTAAGGCTGAGCTACCTCTAGCTGAACTGCTCTCCGTCCTCACGGTGAGGACACACACACACACACGCACGCACGCACGCACGCACGCACGCACGCAGGCACGCACGCACGCACGCACACACACAGACACACACACACACACACACACACACACACACACACACGCACACACACACAAATATAAAGTAGTATTGCCAAACTTTCTCAGCAATTAGCCTACAGTGTGTTCCACATAGGCCTATTATAGATGTTGGTCATGCCACTGGTGGAAGAAGAGTGTGGACAAAACATTCCTAATGTCACAAATCAATGCAAAGTATTGGAAGCAATGGGTAGGTCTACTGGGGGGCGGGGTTTGGGGACCCCCACCAGAAAACCTTTGAAAAATTCTGCATTCTGGTGCATTTTAACAGGATGGTCGACAGCTTATTTTTATTAATTGAATGATCATAATCCTAATGCACCACTCCAAGCCATTATTGGTTGATTCATGCCAGTTAGAGGGACACTGGAATTTAGCCTGGTCATCTATGATTGTTAGACGTTTCATGGAAAGGATGGCATTCTAAACTAGTTCACAGGCAATCATTGCATTGTAGGAACAAGAGCCCCATAAGCCCAATAAAACCCAGCCTATGGCATTGTGCTTCACTAATATAGGCTGTGCATGGCTAATCAAAGTGTGATTCTGTTCATTTGTGCAGAGTAACTAAAGCCTAATATGGCTACATGACTGTGCTGATTGAAAGAAAGAAAAAAAAAAAAAACTTTGTTTGTTAGGCATGCTGTGTAAATGTAGTTTAGGTCCTTTCTCCCCAGGTGTGGACTACTCATCAAAATTCTTGTTTCTGTTCGTAATGCATTCTGTTCTGCTGACGTCTTCGGATAATCTAGGTTCCATACATTAAAGTGGAGCTTTTAATATGAGGTGAAAACTTAAGGCTAAAGCAGTCACGAGTTGTAAGGCATGACAGTTGTTCAAGGAGCCAAACTCAAATTTAATCCATTCCCACTTGCCGCTAGCAAAGTCTAAGGTATAGGCTAATTTGCCATTTTAGTGGGCTGGCAAACAAAGTAGGCTATCTGCTTACCGTGATTCTGTTGATTCAGAAGCAATTCACTTTCACGTATGAACTGCACTTATTGAAAGACAGAGACTTAATTTGCTGTGGATTTTTCTCCATTGCTCTTTTCTCAGGTCAGACTTTATAAATGCACAACTAACTAACAGGCAAGTAGTCTAGCAGGCTGGCAGACGTAGGGTAAATGACAGTATGGCATTATTGTTACAATATTGCTACCAGAGATTCTACAGCGTGGCACACTGCTATGTTATATTACAGACATATACACACTGTTTCACATTATTTTATTGTTGACAGGATCTGATCTGATTTATTATAGAACAACTGATTTGTCATGACATATCCTGTTATTGGAGTGCTCCATGTGAGGTAAAGCTTTTGATGTCACATCAAAAAGTAGTATTGCAAAGTAACAGCAGTTTCTTGTTACTTGTAAAGTACTATTGCCACAGCAACACTGGCAGTACTCATGATGGTGGCCCTGGGTACTAGGAACCCATCTGCATGTAGGACTCATATTTTCCAGTGTCCTGGTGAAAGGATTTTGTAATTGCTTTCCTCGTGGTGGAGTTGTCACGTCACAGATTTTAAGACCTCCTAGCTGTTGTAATTTGTAGCTCTCAGTAATAATACAGCTAGATTTAGATGAATCGTTTTGGACTAAAATTGGCACTTTAAATTTAATGCGTTTTTTTCAGGCTGTTGTATATTTAAGTGTGAGAAAACACAAGGATCGAAAGGAATTTGACAAAATTTCACATAAAGCTCCCAACTCTCTCTCACACACACACACACTCTTATTCATTCAGTCGTTCATTGTTTGCCTGTCTTGTCCTGTGTCGATGAGGCTGACCCCAGTGCAGTGCTGCACTCGCACTTGAGCTTGTGCCTTCACAGCCTAGCAGCAAATTAGCACCCCTGTTCAGACTCATTAGACTTCACACTTTGGCTCTGTAGTCACCCTCTCGCTCTCTCTCTCTCTCTCGCTCTCTCTCTTTCACTCTTTCACATTCTCATTATCTATGTATCTATCTATCTTTATCTATCCATCTGTCTTTCTGTCTTTCTCATTCTATATCCCTCCCTGTGTCTCTTTGTCTCTCTCTCCCACTGTGCATCTATCTATCTATCCATCTGTGTCTGTTTATTTATCGATTCATCCATCCAACCATCAGTCCATCCTATTCGTTTCATCTGTCCATCCATTTATATAGCCACCCAACTCCTCCACCTATTGACTCTGCCCCCCCACCCCCTCCTGTCCTGCTGTGGTCTCTGATCTCTCTTATTAGAGACATAATTGGGGTACAAAGGAGCCTCACACCCTCACTGTGGGTCAGTGACATTACATCTGCTTTAGCCTTGCTTGATACGCGCACACACCTTTGCGCACACACACACACACACACACCATTACACACGCGCATGAACACATGCCGAGAGGGAGTGACCAGCACGTCTCACTATACCCTCATACGCATGCACACACCAGCATTCACATATATGACAGATAGATCGCTCTCTTTCGGTTTATCTCTCTCTCTCTGTCTCATACACACACAAACACACACAGACACACACACACATACACATATACACACACGCACTTCCTCTGACAGATGTCCTGCTGAGGCAGATAGACAAAGGCAATGGAAGGTTCAGAGTTCATTCAGTGAGAAACTCACACACACACACACACACACGCACACACACACACACACACCATACATTTCTAGGGAGTGTAGCTGAGATCTTGTGTATACATATACATCAATATGAACTGATTTGTATTTGTCCCAATAATAGGCACATTGAATGCAGGGCCCCGTTCTGTGATTTGTCTTCAGAGATAATGATTTAGGTTGGGGAGGGAATCATACACTAGACACACACACACACACACACACACACACAAACACACATTCATGCTCAGTTTCTCTTTTGCTCTCCCCCCCCCCCCTCTCTCTCTTTCTCTCATACACACACACACACACACATATTCATAGACATTCAGATTGGCTCACTCACAACTCACACACACACATAATACTTACTCAGTGTATCTCACTCTTTCACACTCATACACACACACACACACACATTCATACATGTTCACATTGGCTCACACACATACACATACTTGCGTTTACACACACACACACACTTTCTCTCTTGCGCAGTGAACTAACTGGCGGCATCAGCCATCGGTGTGAATATGGATTGGCTTTTTAGCGACTGATTTGTTTTTAAGTGTTCTTGAGGTAAATGGAGAAGTGGGTGTATTTTTTTTTTCTTCTTCTTCTTCTCGCTCTCCCTCTCACCTAATGAGTGGTGATGGACAGTTCACACACACACACACACACACACACACGCTCTGCCTCTTCCTCTCTTTATTTATGGACATCATAGCAAATTCAGCCACAGCCCCACACTCCGTTGATGTCGGGGAGCAATTTCCTCTAAACAGTTATGGTTCTATAACCTGGGGGGCAAGTTACTTCAGCAAAGTATTTAGTTGTTGTTGTTACTAGTTACTTCTCCCAAAAAAAGTTTTAAAAAAGAGGTACTGATTTATAAAAGTAACAAAAGTGACGGTTGCGTATTATTTTATCTGGCAATTTATTTGCAAATTACAAATGTGTGTGCTGACAAATATTTTATTCATTTTCATTTAATTTCACTATTGGAATATTGGAGACAGTGTTAGAAACTTGCCAATTTCATAATCACCTTAGAATGTGTGTAATATACACAGGTTGATTAAAGTAATGCAGTGCATTGTATTGTATTAACAGTAATGGTAACAGCATAACAATGGGCAAAGTGTCTACATTACGCATTACTGGTAAACATAATGTTGTTGGGAACACAGTTTATTTTTAGCACCCTTACTCCCTTCACTGATTCTATACTAATTTACTCTCTCTCTCTCTCTCTCTCTCTCTCTCTCTCTCTCTCTCTCTCTCTGTCACTCTCTCTTTCTAACTCTCTACTCTATCCCTCTTTTTCTCTTACTTGTCTCTTCTCTCTCCCCTTATAAGGAGTTGAGTGGTCACCATGTGGCCTACCTTATTTTCTCTCTGTCCAATCTCTCTTGCTGTTCCTTTTTCATTAACTTATTCTTTGTTGCTGATAGTTGTATTAGTATGAAATGTTCTCTTCAAACTCCCTCACACACATGCATACATGTGTACACACACACACACACACACACACACACAGAGACACGTGTACTTGCATACACACATATCACTGCCACTGTTTTAACGGTCTCTCTCTGTATTATGCTCGAATAGTCTCAAGTGTTTCCAGGTCATAATAATTTTGCCCCGCTTGAAAAACTGCTGTCATCGTTTTTTTCTGCTCTCTGAAGCCGAAGTGAGTTTTGGTTAACATGACCAAATTGAATCCAGTTGCTCCCAGTGGGTCTGGAATTAGTGCTTGATCGAGTATCACATCTCTTGCCATACATACAAGCGCCAAGCACATCTCATCTCAATCAGAGGAAGTTTAACTGCAGTTGTGCAAGGTTTGTGTGTGTGTGTGTGTCTGGTGTGTGTGTGTGTGTGTGTGGTGTGTGTCTGTATGTGTGTGTGCATATTTCTCTGTATTAGTGTACATATCGGTGTGGTGAGACAGGCATATTTTGGGATATAACTGTGTGTGTGTGTGTGTGTGTGTGTGTGTGTGTGTGTGTGTCTGTCTACATTAGGCCGTACCCACAGACCCAACCCACCCAGGAGTTGTGCTGGTGAAAGCACACACTCACCCCCTGACTCACTCTTTACCATGCGCTGAACTCTGAATGACCCAGCCACACATTCTGTGTGTGTGAGTGTGTGAGAGAGATCAGGAGATATGGGGACACTGGAAGTGCTACTGTGGGTTCTAGTGACCCGAGTTCTACCCCGTAGTCCAGGGGCGTTATCAGTCAGAGGGTTTGCTCTGGTTCTCACCTGTGTTTGTCAGCCTGAATCATGTCTCTGAGCAAATATGTCAACAAGTTCAGTATTAATCCCAAGTGTAAGTGTGTGTGTGTGTTGTGTGTGTGTGTGTGTGTGGTGTGTGTGTGTGCGCGTATCTGTGTGTGTGTGTATGTGTGGCAATGTTTGAACTTGCATACGCTCAGAAACAAGC
>PYXC01000813.1:2250000-2277500 GCA_015244755.2 Tenualosa ilisha
TTCATCCCTGCTGTGAACGTTTGCACGTGATGTGGTAAGGTATAACCTTTTACAGCTGATGTGTGTGTGTGCGTGCGCATGTTCATGTGTGTGTGAGTAAGTGTGTGTGTGTGTGAAGCTCCACTTCCGTCAGGAGGCTATCCTTCTCCATCAAAGCAGATTTCTAGCACTCGTCCATCATAAAATCTCCATTCTCAGCCTTGAGACACGCTGACAGAGGCCTGAGTGCATTTCCATGTGTTGCTTGCAGATGATCTGTATGGAAAAAAAAAACTTACACACACACACACACACACACACACACACAGTCTCCACTCCCAACCACCAACCCCCAGACAACCTCCCAAGTGAAATTTAACATCTGTCTCCAAGTCGTGAGATTAACAGATTAGCTATTTGATCTGCAGACTGACTGCTTTCTCTCTCCTCTCTCTCTCTCTCTCTCTCTTCTTTTTATCTCTCATATGGGGCTGTACTCACCTCTCTCCCTCTCTCTCTTGGGCGGTGACAGAACCTACTAAGTGTGTGATAATAGCCTGCTGTCACCTTGTTTGACAGGTAAAGGTGCCAGTGTTAGTGCATATGTGACACATGTTACTTGGCCTATGCGTGTGAGCATGTGAGACACACGTGTGTGTTCGTGAGGAAGTGTGGATGGGAGATGTGTTTGTGAGTGAGCATCCACATGCCTCTCTGCATTCGCACTTTTGGTGGGGGTGGGGGGGGAGGGTTCTGGACAAATGAAAGTGGTTCATGTGATTGTTTATCCACAGCATGATGTTGTTGGCCTGATGCCTGGTAGAGAGTGTGTGTGTGTGTGTGTGTGTGTGTGTGTGTGTGTGTGGTGTGTGTGTGTGTGTGTGTGTGTGTGTGTGTGTGTGTGTGTGTGTGTGTGTGTGTGTGGTGTGTGTGTGTGTGTGTGTGTGTGTTTGTTTGTGAGTTTTGCAAACGCCGCAAGCATACACATCCTTGGAGAAGTTTACAGTTATGAGTCTTTTGAGAGAGGGCTGACCACAGCATCCTAGCAGTACACCCCTGAACCCCCAAAGGGAGACTCTCTCTCTCACACACGCACACACACACACACACACACACAGAAGACTGTTTTGTAACTACAGCAAGCCCCACCATCATATTATTCTTATTCAACCCCACCTGTAGCAAGATTTACACGTGGTATACACACACAAACACACAGAAACACACACAGACCCACATTTATTAATAACAGAAAATCGCATTGTCATGCAGTGTGTGTGTGTGTGTGTGTGTGTGTGTGTGTGTGTGTGTGTTTGTGCGCACATCTTCAGTAGCATGGCGATGTTGGTTTAGCCTCACCACATTTCCCCTGCCGGCTCCTGGAGCAGGGCTGTGAGCCCAGCTTGAGGACAGACAGCCAGTGATGACAGATTCATGTCTTAACTGCCTGCACCTCCAGGGCCCCAAAGCTCAGCTCAGTGAACAGCACCGTCAGCTCTGTGTCACAAGCTAAAGAACATAACAGCGATATATGCTTCAGGTAGACTTGCTTTTGTTGTGTAGTCAAAGACAAATGCAAGCTATTGAAGTGTGAACATTTAGCTTTTGCAAAAAAAAAACTGTTCTGATTGCAGCTGTTCTGTCATTGTTTCATAGCTTTGCAACTAGCTTTCATTGTTAAATGAAGTCTCTTAAAGCACGCCTGATGGGAATATACAATGCTGGAGCAGAGGTAGTGGCGCCGCTTAAGATATTAACAGGCATTGTGACTCCCTGATGCACTTGATATGATGTAATGAAATTGCCATTGTGAACGACTCCCACTCTGTTTGCTTTTAGCCGACCTCTGCAGTCAAGTGTGCGCACGGAAAGGACCTGGACTAGCCAGGTTCAGAGAAGCAAGGTGGCCCGAAGTTGGATCATTATTAGAAGTTGATGAATGTTAATTTGTTGAGGTTGGCTGTCCACTTGAGCTTTGAGTTGTGTTCATGTTTTACTGAAGGTCTTCATTATCTGTCTGATTCTGTTTGTCAAGTCAGCATCACATTTCTATTACCGGAAAAAAAGCTTAACTGACACAGTTTTTGGTAACTTTTTTGTTAATCATAACATTGTCATTAGTGTACAATGTCTCAAGGGGTGCATGCAGATGGCTGTCAATCTGTCTATCAGGTGCAGGATCAGTTTTTTGTTAAAAAGAGAGAGAGAATGTCAGCACACTGATCTACATGCTCTTAAAAATAGTTAATGTAGAGCAGGATGCCTCTCTGGCTATTGGACAGACCTACAACCAATCAGAGCATTTGTTTCATCCTGGGCTTTTGATTTTCCCCATACTTTATGTCTGAGAGAGGGGGAGATTGCTCATACCCGCTGGTTTTGGCTCGCGCTGGAGATCTGCAAGCCATTGTCCATTCCTGCAAATGGCTGACTGCTGTGTGTGTGTGTGTGTGCGTGCGCGTGTGTGTGTGTGTGCGTGTGTGCGTGCGTGCGTGCGTGGTGTGTGTGTGTGTGCGTGCGTGTGTGTGTGTGTGTGTGCGTGCACGCATGTATGCGCATGCACATATTGTTGTTTGTGTGTATGTGTGTACGCTCTTGCGCGTGCGCGTGTGTGTGTGTGTGTGTGTGTGCGTGTGCGTGTGCGTGTCTGGCAGTGATTGTCCAAGCATGTTCATGTGGTTTCTTTCGTGGGCTCATGCTGGTCCAGGCTGTGCGTCTGCTGCCGGTGACCTGCCTCTATTCCCTGCATGCATCTCTGCTGGACTTTATCGCTTCACAGCTGAGCCACAGACACTGCGCGTGCGTGCGCGCGCACACAGACACACACACACACACACACACACACACACACTCACATAAAAGCATGTGAACATAAGCACACTTGTTCACCCACACAAGTACTTGATCACATACACACACATGCACACACACAAATGCACCCACCTGAAAGCATCTGCACTGAAGTGCATTCAGTTACAAAGCACAGTCATTTACACAAACTGTGCGTGTGAAATACACCCATGCCAAGCCCTGGCACACTTATAATACGGTTGGGCGCCCCTCCCTCTTCACTGAAGTGTTTGTTTTTAAAATAAAAATAAATAGATCTACCTCAATATAGATAAGTATGATGGTGTACATACATGCCCAAACAGAGGCATTCCAACACACACACACGCACTCACAAAAATACATCTCTGTCTCACAACGTCATGTCAGTCTTACAGTGTATGAGTAAATGAGAGACTAAAGAGATGTTAAGACTGTTGTTGCAGTTTGGGTCAATGTTGGAATGTGCGAGCCAGAGGGAGCTGAGCTCCCATAGATGAGGGCATGGCTCCCTTGAAAGCAGCATAATCAAACACAAGTGGGGGTCTCTCAAATGTGTCATTATATTTTAATATTAAGCTTTTAAGCTTGTTTTTTTGTCCCTGTGCAGTCTTATTGTCTTGTTAAAGATGCTAAGCTTGTCTTGTTGAAGATGCTAATATTGAAAATATCGATTTGCAGTTTTCGTAGCATATATTTTAATTCAATTCCACAACACTAGGGTGATATTTCTTCCAGAAATGTTCTATTGTGGTAAATTTGTCAGAGCTGAACATATTCGGTGCCGGTGGTCTTTTTTCTGTGGAATGATGGACAATGGTGGGCTATTTATCTTTTAGTGTTAATGATCTTTGACTCAAAAGCATGTTCAATGCTAAAAGCAAGGTGAAGTGTCTTCTTTGACTATTGTACATTTAAATGCTTAGAATGCTAAGCCTTAAAATTTAATAAGGAGCATCCAGCATGAACGCAAACCAGAGCGCCCGAAAACTACAAACAATCAATTTGGCAGCTTTACAGATTTACAAGTAGTCGAAGAAGACATGAAATATATATGGTATGAAAACTGCAAATCAATATTTTCAATGACAACAAATCAAGATCCATGCATATACACGTCTGTGCATTTGCGTATGCAAAAGTTGTGCTGTGCATTTTCCTCTCCATAGCGCCCACCAGAGAAAAAGCTTGACGTGACTTAATGTCCTAAAACAGCGATCAGTTTCTCTAGTTTCTCATGGACATCACTAGCCATGCCCTTCTTCACCTCCAAAAACCGAACCTCTGAACCGAACCCCTATATCCACATTGTTTCCATATGATGAAAAGCTGTAAAGCTGTGACGTAAAGTGCATTCCTCCATCCAAGGACTCGACGGACCAATCAGCGAACAGAGACAGGGCTATGTCTTTGATGGGAGGGCTGAAAGCTATGTCACGACCAAATGGCTGTGAATAATTGAAGGCATGCCCAGTAGTTTTAGGCCCTGTTTACAAGTATCTAGATTTGTCTATAAACAGATTTTTTTTTCAAACAGCCTACAAAGTGGAGATTTTTCAAAACGCTGCATTTTCTGAATTACACTAGATACACATAAACGCAATTTAAAAAATAAACGAAATATAAAATCATGAATGAAAAAAGTTTTCACTGAATCTAGCCGATGCATGCACATCAGTGCAGGGATGCAGGGACTCACTCAGAGATGAGGTGCTGAGAAAATATCAGTTCAGTTTTGCCGTCATTGCCATTTTTACTCAGTTCAGTGTGGACAGACATTATACTGCTTGCATAGACCACCAGAAAACCCAACCCAACTCTCTCTCTATACTTATGTTCCAGCCTGTGATCAAGGGTTGCTGCTTAACAGTGCCATCCCAAAACATTTCAAAACTGAGCTTTTTAGCAGAGTTTATACCAGATAGATATTTCTCTCACCTAAATATGGATGATCTTGGGAACAGAATTTAACCGCCTTACTCTCGAGCAAGTGCGTTACAAGTGGCACCAATGGATTTGTCTGGTTGTGTGGTTGCATTTAGTACCAATACCTCAATCCTACCCATACCACAGCTTCCAAAAGACAATAAACCTAAATCGCCTTACCCACGATTAAATGTGCTACTTATTTCAAAGATTACACAGTGCATGGATCCCTACATCAGTGCCTCTTAAATGTTTCAATGCTGTTTCCATGAACAGTTGCAGGAATCCATGTCGATGTTTAAACGTTGTATATATAGGATATTGTTGCTGAGTCCACCTACAGCAACAGGTAGCTGGAGTGGTTTCACTCTCTCGCGCACAGATGAGCACACTCACTCAATGAGGCTGAGCACTCCCACTGCACTTAATTGTATATGCGTCTACCAGTATGTTTTATGACATGAAATTAGCAAGTAAGTAAAACATTTTTTTTTTTCCACCAGACCATTGAGAAACAATGTCTCATCAGGAGATAGGCTACTCCCTTAGAAATATTTTGCATACCAGGTGTAAACAAACTCACATGCTGAACGTGATGGTTATTGCGCAGTAATTTCCCAGATTCTGCAAATCAGTGGCTTGTTGCATTGGGTTTTAGAAACGAAAATCTGTTTTGTTTATAAAACACAGATCTTGCAAATTCTGTGTGGTTCTGCATTTATAGGAAAATTAAGTTTTCGTGTCTGGGTTCCGCCTGTGTTTTCTGCGTTGACTAGTTTGATATGTTTGTTTTTTTTTTGCTTTTTGTTTTTTGTTTTTTTTTTTGCGATTTTTTTTGAATGTGCGATTCCAAGAATCAACTCCCAACCAACTGCTTTGGCCATAAGTTGTTTTTGAAAGAGGTAATTGTGCTTGAGTACAGATTTTTAGCACTCAACCCATCACGGCACATAGAAGGAAACCACTGGTATTGTTTATCTTTCCTTAATATTTGTATTAAGTGCTTCTGATCATGCCACCCTTTTCCATTGAGTCGGCTGTCATTTCACATGTATGTGCTTGTCACAGGAGCTATCAGGCAATTTATAATTCTTAGTATTTAGCTTTTTTCATTTTCTTCCTGTGATTCTGACCATTAGATCAAAAGCACTGAGATAAAAAACAAGATGAAAAGCATGTTAGCCATTACATCCAGATGCAGGAAACATAATTAAAAGGCTAAGCGTGTGTTTTTTCAACTTTCGTTTTCTAAAATTACACTAATTGGCTCATGTGGAAAAATAACTGATTATTTTGTAGCAGAGGTTAGGTAGGTCTTCATAATGTTTCAAATGCACATTTTATGGTTATTGCAGGAGTGCATCTCTCAGTCTGGTGTTGTCGTGGAATGTGAGCTCATTGTTGATCTCTGAGTGAGGATATGAAGCTGGGGTGTGTGTCTGTGTGTGTGTGTGTGTGTGTGTGTGTGTGTGTGTGTGTGTGTGTGTGTGTATGTATGTGTGTGTGCGTGTGTGTGTGTGTGTGTGTGTGTGTTGGAGGTGTTCTTTGAATTAGCACTGAGTGTGATAGCAGCACTGAGAATGGGGAAGTGCCGAGTCTGCCAGCATTTCTGCGTCTGGACCAGACTACTCTCCAGGGCCTGCTGGAGTTTAACCATGAATATCATCATATCATTTACACACACATACACACATACACACACATACTTAAGCTTTCTCTAACACACACTCACACACAGATACATAAATACCTCACATTCTGTGTCTCTGTGTCCATCTTTCATTTCTATCTCTCTGTCTTTCTCTCTTTCTCTCTCTCTCTCTCTCTCTCACTCACGCACTCACACACACACACACACACACACACAGCTAAACATACATACACACTACTCCTATACACACACCACTTGCATGCAGATGCAAATACATGGTGATGAGAAATACAAACAGATACACACACACACACACACACACACACACCAAGATTAGTGAGACCCAGTGAAACGGCGCTCAGTCAGGCTAGATTAATACATTCTTGGAAGCCCATCAGCGGCAGCGTTGAGGCTCCTTTACGGCTGTGTTCTGGCACTTTCCTCCTTGATGGTAAAAATATATGGCTCACAGAAAACGTTCCCGCAGTTTCCAGCAGGGAGTAGAACGCCTGCCTGCTGTTGAGGTGAAGAAGCACAATATAGCAGTTTGTGTGTGTGTGTGTGTGTCCCAACACCCCTGCACCTCCTATCTCTATCTTTCCCTTTCTCTCTCTCTTTCACTTGCTGTATTCCTCCATCCCTTGTTCCTTCTTCCCCTCTCTCTCTCTCTTTCTCTCCTCTCTCCCCGTGGCGGTGCTGACATCTGCCTTGGCCCCCGTTGTCAGTTTGCTGGCGTGAGCCGGGCCGCTGTGAAATGTTAATCTCGCCTTTAATTTGTAGCACATTAGCATTTTGATGAAGTCTTCTCCGGCCCAGCCGCCACACTCAAGGTGCTTTTTAGCCCGAGTTACAGGAAGGGAAATGACTTTCTGATTAATTAAGTTTGTTAGCGCAGCTGAGCTCAGCAAACGCTAACCTTAGCGACTGGAGGAGGACGAGAAACAGCAGAATGATAGATGGAGGGGAGTGGCGGAGGGGGAGAGAGAGAGAGGGAGAGAGAGGGAGAGAAAGAGAAGGAAGATGATGAATTAAGACCTAAGCAGCTGGAATCTGCCAAATTACATTGCGATGTGTTTGCAACATGGTAATCTTTTTATAAGCTGCAGTTAACTGAACTGTGGAAGTCACCACAGCCCCAAGCTCCCAGCAAAGTTTGTGTGTGTATGAAGGTGTGTACTTGTGTGGTTGTGTATTTCGTGTTTAGTCCACATGTTTGTATGTGTAGTCTATTGTGTTCTATGTATGTATGAAAACCCATGCACCTCATGTGCTAGTCTAGCCTCTCAAATGATACCATTGACTCTGTAACAAGACAAAATTTGGCGTTGCATGTGCCATCCACTAGAAATGGGTACAGTATAATTTATATGACTACAGTGCAATTTAAGGCTTACTGCTTTTTTTACACTTCCTGACGAGTAGGATGACTACAGCAGGGTATGGAATGAGTGTTGAATCTGAAGACTTACGTTGCTGATGGTGTGGGCATGTTGGTATACATGTTTGTTTGTGTGTGTGCGTGTTTCTGTAGGCTATGCTGGACGTGGTGGCCAACGAGGGCTGGTTGGTCTCTGCTCTGAGCATCTGTAACCTGGTGCAGATGACCGTTCAGGGGCGCTGGCTACACGACTCCTCTCTGCTCACTCTGCCTCATATCGAACAGCAGCACTTGTACCTGTTCAGGTAAAAAAAAAAAACATGTTTCCATGTTTTGTTTTGTTGATGTTGTTTCTTTTGTTGACTCTTAAAGCAAAGTGAAAATTGGCCTTGGGAGGCCTGTTTGTATGCTTTTACTTATGTGTGTGCATCAGTGTGTGTGTGTGTGTGTGTGTGTGTGTGTGTGTGTGTGTGTGTGTGTGTGTGTGTGTGTGTGTGGTGTGAGTGTGAGTGTGAGAGAGAGAGATGTTTGAGTAGGTGTCTGTTGGCTGTCTTAACTGAGAGTTAAAGGCTCACTTGGATCTCAGTGTGTGTTCCCAGCCACTCGTTTTATGGGTGTTGTGTTGACTGTTTTGCGAGTGTTGATGTGTGCAGTGATTTAAGGTGTGTGTG
Source organism: Tenualosa ilisha (assembly GCA_015244755.2). Taxonomy (NCBI): domain Eukaryota; kingdom Metazoa; phylum Chordata; class Actinopteri; order Clupeiformes; family Clupeidae; genus Tenualosa; species Tenualosa ilisha. Next base: position 2,258,435 of record PYXC01000813.1, read on the forward strand.
TGTGTGTGTGCGCGCGCGCGCACACGTGTGTGGGTGTGTGTCTTAATGTGAATGTGTCCAAGAAAGATTGTGTCAGCAGACAAAGGCTCAGTGGTTAATCCATCCTGTGATACCACTGTACCTCTTCAAACAGCACAGGCATCAGCAGTGGACCCCAGCCAACACACCACAGCTCTCACACTCGCACATAAAGATACAGAGAAAACATATACAACCACATGCACACACACACACAATATTATGTTGTATGGAAATGCTTTGGGGTACATCCAACTATAGCCCTGTCGAAACCCACCAAGGGCTGCTGGAAGGAAGAGGAAGAAGAAAATTTGGTACAGCATAGACCTAATATCAAACCTACAGCATTATACTAATTGAATGGGGCTATGGAAAAGCTTTGAGCCCCATTCAGTTAGTGTTAGCTATTCATCTTTATTCGCTCTTGTGTTCTCTTTTTCCTCCTACTGACAGCACTTGGTGAGCTCAGATAACAAGGCTATAGCTGGAAGTGTGCTGGACTTTGATTTGAAATGTATTGTGTAAAATAAAACATGCACAGTGCTCAACTTAGACATTGTCACGCTAACAAGAATATTTGCGTACATCTGCCGCACATGCAGATTAGGATTATATTTAACCTTTATCAGAGTAGAGTGTACACACATCCAGTAATAGACATTTTTTATGCATGTGAGAACATTCACTTAGTACAACACACACACATGCGTGCACACACACACACACTCACACACATATATAGCGGTTGTGCAGAGGATCTTGTATCTTACGGATAAAATACCCCAGTTCCCCTGTGGCGAACAGTAATGCCCAGCATAATTCCCCAGGAACACAATATAAATGGTAAGAAGTGGCTGATGGGATAGCAAGACCTCCCACCATGCTCCCAACCGCAGGAAGTATGAGGGGGCCAGCTCTCCCTGACTGGTGGCTCATGTGACTTTTCCGTAAGTCTTATTGTCGCTGTGCTCCTGACAGGAGGTGGGGCTCAAAAGGCGGGAGGGGCGGGGCCTACAACGGACCAATCGAAAGCCTGCCGGAGCTGATGGCGGCATGCGACGGGCGAGAGAGCACGTTTGCCGCCATGGTGAGAGAAGATCTGTCCCCCAACCAGGTTTCCCAGGTAACGGAATGTCCGTACACGCACACATACACACACACATGCATGCACACACAGTCCGACTCAGTCTTGTGAGGGCTTTAGGGATGAGGGCTCCTTAGTAAGGTTCTCATGGGGTCCAGAATACAGATGCAGACGTAGAGACACAGGCATCACGTGCCATTTTTGACAAACACAATGACGAGAGACAGTGATTTTGGAAGTCCGTCTGCTGGAGCAGGATTTGAGTTTGTGTTTTGTGTATGTGTGCTATTTTCATGCGCTCCTCTTTTTTGTACACTTGTGAAAAGCCACTGAAATAACTTTCTTTAAAAGTACTCTCACACATGATTTTTGTTTTTGGGACGGCTGTCTACTAATTACATTAGCTGTCTGATAAGTGCACCCGGCCCCACTCTGTCTCACAGCCTATCAGCAGCCACACATCTCACACACACACACACACACAGTAACAACCACATATCCCCCCCTACACACACACACAAGCCAGTCTATATGCACCCCTCTCTGACACACATCCAGAGACACACACACACACACACACACACACACACAAGCCAGTCTATATGCACCCCTCCCTGACACGCATCCAGACACACACACACACACGTCCACACGAGACCTCCTTTGCACCCTCCTGCCAGCAGCCCTTGCTAATTAAATAATGACATGCGCCGGCGCGTCTCCATCTCATTGGCTGAGGAATAGTAATCCTGACATAAATAGCATTGGCAGGGCGAATCTGGCAACGTTTTGTTCTCCCTCTTTCCTTTTTTCTCCATCTCTTTCACTCTTTTCTCTAATATGGACAGGGCAGCAGGTAGCCAGTTTGTGGTTTGAGAGAGGGGGGCTTCTACACCCAAACCCCCTCCACTCCCCTCTCTTTCGCTCACACACACAGGCTTTTCTCTGCCTATCTATCTATCTATCTATCTCTCTATCTATATATCTATCTGTCTATCTATTTCTCTGTCTATCTATCTGTCTATCTATCACATGTGATGTGATTTAACATGCATTTAGCCTTGTACCAACTTCCTCAATCCCATGGACTACTCATGGTTTTCTAATGTATTTAATGGAATTAAATGGCTCTGAAAACAATGGTTTTTAATGGGCATGGCTGAAACACTTAGTGCATCATTAAGTTTCAGCATTAACATTCAAATTCACATTCAGCATGGCCAGAGCCAATGGGGGGGGGGGGGGGGTGTTACACTCTGACCCTATTTGGCCCCCGGCCTAATGTTCATCTATCACTCACACACACCCTTTCTGTTTATGTCTAATCTCATTCCTCCAAGCTATCATAATCTCTGTCCCCTTAAAAGCTTAAAACTCTCGTGTCAGTATATGATGTTAGCGTAGCGTTAGCTGGTGAAGGTCCCGGTGGGCTGGATGCTAAAAGTCTATTAGTCCAGTCGAAACAGATGAACAGATTGCGGCACGTGCTAACGTGATGCTACCAAGCTCAGCATGTGTCTGGTGCACACTGCGTCTTGTTGTTCATAACCCACAGGGCACAGCTACCCAGCCACAATCCCCACCCTCGTGACTCACCCTCTTCATTTAGCAAGCACCACATGCTAGTCAGTTTGGTCTTGTTATCCCAGTGTGTTTCATTTGCTGTTTTTCTTTTTTTTGGTGTTGTCTGTTGTCTGTTGTTTCTAACCTTCTCTATGTTTATCACACTTTCTCTTCCCTTCCCCCTGTGCTCATCTTGCTGGCCTTTTACTTATGCTGTTTTGATTTCCTTATGCCCTCTCTCCCTCTCTCTCCCTCCCTCTCTCCCTCCCTCTCTCCCTCCTTCTCCATCTCCACTTGCTTTCCTTCCCTCTTTCCATTCACTCATTCTCTCATCGTTTCTTCCCATCCCTTCTCCTGTGCCCAACCCCCTGTCTTTCCCTCTCCTTTCTCTCTCTTTCTCCCTGTGCTGCAGGCATGGTGTTTCCTGGCGCAGCTGCCTGTGGTGGAGGTGAGCGTGGGGGTGCGGGGCTGGTGGGAGGGGGCGGGCGAGCAGGGCGAGCGTCCCGTGCCCCTGGCCGTCTCCAGCCTGAGGGAGGACAGCAGCTGGCTGCCGCTGCACGCCGACCAGGAGTACGTGCTGCAGGTCACCCTGCGCCGGGTCAACGCCGGACAGCAAAGAGTGAGTTTGTGAACGCACACACGTACACACACGCACATACGTACATGCTTACAAACACACATGCACATAAATGCACACAAACATATACAGTATATATACTCCACAAATCGAAGCACACATATGTAAACACGCAGCTTCACATGTATGCAAAGAAAAAAGGCACATTCACACACTACACATTTATGCATATAATTGAACACCTTGACCACCATAACTTGGATGAATGAGAATCGTCACATCAGGCATACACATCTATATATACATTTACTGTGTGTGTATGTGTATATGTGTGTGTGTGTGTGTATATATATATTTCACATGTATGTGTGTATTTGTGCGCCCTTTAGAGAAGGCAGGACAGTAAGGCTCAGGCTCCTCGGTTCCCCAAGCCCAAAGATGAGGGCTGGTTCCTGGTGCTGGGGGAGGTAGACCGGAGAGAGCTGCTTGCCATCAAGCGTGTGGGCTACATCAGGAACCACACCACCGTCTCCCTTGCCTTCTACACGCCAGAGAGGACGGGGAAGTAAGCATCTTCTGCCAGCCAACACACACACACACACACACACACACACACACACACACACACACACACACACAGAAGTGTATATGTCTCTACTTTAAACGTGCACACACACACAATCACATGGACATGTAAATAAGTCATTTGTTTATGTAGCTTATATTTCCAGCACAAAAGGCACTCAAAGCAAATCCAACAGAAATCGACAGACAACAGATACACAAACTAAGTACCCTTCCATACACATTTGAACATAGATACATGGCCTACATCTAAGCTGTCAATGGCGATGCTTTCTAGAATCACAAGAAATACAGCAACTCTCAGTAAATGTGTGCAAATGCAATGAAATGACAGTGCTTTATTATCATTGCGTAGAGTACAACAACGGCATTATGTTGCTGTAGAAGTCATAGATGGATATATAAGACAACATTAACATGGAAGGTAATCGCATATTACAACAACATAGAAGACACTAATGGCAATTCTCCAGAGGCATTGAATGTGATGAGAATCGGTAGAGTAACAATAAGAAAAAATAAATAAAAATGAAATTAGATAAAGTACTTTCAGGAGAGTCAGAATGAAAAAGTGCAATTATCTTTACCAAAGAGAGGTTAAAACAGAAAGGAAAGGCTGAAAGTGAGCAATCATAAAAGCTCACTATGCTAAGAATGAAACGCTTAGACTCAGGAAAATAAAACCGTGGTTGCTTATAGCACACAGTTCACATGCAAAACATCCTACCTCTACTACGCCAGCTACTACTACCACTACTTCTTCTAATAATAATTATAATATGCATGTACAGTAATAATAATAATAATAATAATAATAATAATAATAATACAAATAATGAATGAATGAATAAATAAATTTGTAGTTATGATAAAATTGTGATGTAGCTCCTTCTTCCTTCCTCCATGGTGCCCTGCGTAAATTACAATATAAGGTGGCATGAGAAGCAACATGAGCATCACAGCCTGAGTTTGACTCTTCGACAGCAGTCAGATACAGTCAGATCACAGCAGTGAGATACAGTCCTCACAGTCGCCACTACACTCTAGTCATTCACAAATATTTCACAAGTACCATATGCTCCCGTTGCTTTTCTTTCTTTCACAGCTGTCAAACACGCCTCTGCCTCGGCTGATTTGGCGTCATGTTTTCCACTTCAAGGTCCTGATCTGTGTTTTCATCGGCTTTTTCTAGTACGCTACAACAACTGAAACAGAAATGCCGCTCTGAATGAGTTTGTCAAAGGCAATGTGTCGTCCAGGCAAATAAACATTTTCACACTTGGATTTGCCCCATGCATGAACTGCTTGTCAAACAAATTGAGGTTCGTGGCGCTTCAGTCTTTCGAGAGTGAGCGGTGGTACAGACATTCCAGAATTAGGATTAGATGAGCGTCGTTTTGGGGCAAAATAATCACAAATTGAAAGCAAGTTTACATGACTGGACATGCATGTATAACCCTGCATTACCTGTCTATACATCCCACATGTATACAACATGTGTCATACCATCATTCCACGCACCCAAATATGCATGCAGTACGCACTGTCTGTCTGCACACCCCATATATATACCCATGCATACCCCTATAGTAGGCACGGTCATTCTGCACACCCACAAGGCTACACAGGCACGGGATGGAATTATTAGTTACAAATTAAAGACACAAACACATGCTCACAATCACGTTTCAACTGGTAAATAAATATATAAGTGAGTGGGAATAAACTACACCATGTGTTTTGGCTGTCTGCTCAGAGGCTCATAAGACTGATAAATAGACCCATCTTTTGGCTGTCCTCATCAAACACTGTCATCTCAACATCTGTGAAGAAATTCATAGTCTCTTCTTTCCTATCTTCTCTCTTATCAACTCCCTCTCTCTGTGCCTTCCGTCCATCTCTCTCTATCTCTCTCTTTCATTCCTTCCTTTGCCTCATCTCTCATCCCTCCATTTTTCAATCTCACCCTTTCTCTCTATCCCTCTCTTCAACTCCCGTCAACTGCCTCTCATGCCCTCCCCCTCTCCCTTCTCTCTCAGGTGCATTTACACTCTCTACCTGATGAGCGACAGCTACCTGGGCCTGGACCAGCAATACGACCTGCACCTCAACATCACATCGGCCAGCGTTGAAGCCAAGGTCAACATGGAAGTGTCCGAGAGCGCTGCCAACATGAGCCTGAAGTGACCCCCCTCCCCCACAGGGTGACACTTTAGGCAGGAGAGCCCCACTTCCACCCCACCTTCGCCGGCTCACCTGCCTAGAGTGGCCAGGGTGAGATGCATCCCTCTGGGGAAGGTCAAACAGCAACACTGGGGCCGGTGGAGCCTCATTCAACCAGAAGCTTTACCTTTGCTAAGGACTTTCCAGCACGCCCTGAGGGACTGGGTTCCATTTGAACCAAAGAAGCCTTTTCTTCTGAAAGCCTTTTCTTCTCCTATCCCCCACAAGATAGAATAGGAGTGTAATGAATTCAGATTTCCAATGCTGATTGAGTATAGAGGGGGTGCACTGGCATACACAAGCAATGACCCTACGCTTTGTCGCGAGACTTGTTTCCAGCTCAGCTGTGACAAACTGGAGGAGTGTGCGTGTGTGCGTGCACGTGTGTGTGTGTGTAAGCGTGTGTGTGTGTGTCGTGGTGATGCCGTTGTCAGGTGGATGGATGAAGGAGGAAGGGAGCAGAAGGGAAAGGAATCGCTCTGTTCTGATTGAGCTGTCACTCGTGCAGCGGCAGCTCCAAGGACGGGGAGGATTTGGCTGTTTATGTTTGCAGTGCTGTGTAACTGAGATGGCCTGAGGGAAGGTGTGGAAGGAAGAAAAACAGCCACTTGCAGTGTGTGTGTGTGTGTGCGTGCCTGTCAGTGTGTGTGTGTGTGTCTGCGTGTGTGCGTGCATGTGTGCGCGCATTTTGGACCATAGGAGGTGAGGAATTCCTTACAGGTGTGTTAAACATGCTGCCCACAGTGCAAGACTATGCTGTGTGCCAAATTGTCACATCTGTTTTGCCAAATGCACACACATACATACACACACACACTCCTTGAGAGGCTCTTTTCTCACCACCAGTTACATACAAAGGCTCCACAGTCGTCATGGAAACCTTGCTTCACATACATAGGTATGATGGAAAGATGTAGTTATGATGGAATGATTTAATGAAAGCTTCATCATTAAGGTTTAAATAAGGTTCATTTTGTTGGGTTTAGACAGATAGAAGAAAGAAATTTAAACCTGTTAAGAAAAAAGTTATGAAATATTGCTGAAACTGGAGAAACAACTGAGTATAAACAATGGAAAACCCTTTTGGGAGAAATTAGTTATGGCGGGTTTATTATTACTATATACTATTGTTGTTATTATTTTGTATTTTTGTAATTTGTTCTTTTTAATTTAGCCCTCTTTCCTGACTGTTGTGCATAAGAAAATAAAGAGATGAATATTTGAGCCCTATTAACGTCTGTCTGTTGAAGTGTGCGTTAGCTTTCTTTGACAAGATAGGCCGTAGATAGGCCTACACATTCATGTTCTCCAATGATACCCATGCACAAAGCCTCTCAGTGTCACGCATAAAAATAGGCTCGATGAAAACAGGCTATTTTCACAAGCAACCACCGTGATTTTACACAACGCAATATTACAAGCAGGTTCATTACAGCGTCTTTTTAATTAGTAATTTTATCCCATACACACAATATTGAGATAAATAACTCATTCGGAGTACTCCTTGTTGCCTTCCCATAAAAGTTGACAAACAGAAATACCATGCATGTTAAAATATATTTTTAAATCATTAATGATGAAAAAAATACCAACGTGAGAGTCCTTTTATTTTTAGCGTTTTCTAGAACTCTAGAATTTTAGCGTTTTCTAGAAGCTCTAAATGTAATGGAACCGAATAAGCGTGGCCCACAAAAAATATCTGTACACGGTTTAGATCACTTCTGATGTGGATCGCATGGATAGGGTAATGCCATCCGAGTTAATGTCTCTTCAGACCTGAAACCATTTGACTTAATGGCAGAAAGTATTTACCGGTCATGCTCCCAGTGATGTCGAGGATGATCCACACCATGTAGTACCTTTCGAGACCCTGCGCTTGCAGTCCGTCTGTTGGCAAATACGATCTGGCTCGGCCTAACCACGTGTTCAAGGGATTTACATTCAGCCAGACGTTAAAGAGATATGGTTATGTCGTATGAGGTGTGAACATTAAAAATCTTATCTCTCTGTCCTATTTTTCAGGTTAGTCTTAGGCATGCGCATTTGTTGTTCTGTAGCAGTATTGTCTTGGAACAACTATGTGACAATTCCTCCATGGTGTAAATAAATATGTACCCTGCCGAGATGGTTTTACAGGGAAACCATTAGATTTTTTCTTTTTTTCCCAAAAATTGAGCAATGGAAAATGTGTCGCGCATGGACTTGCCCTGTTAATGCCTCGCTTGCCTGTGACAAACTGGATGCCTGAAAACCTCATGAATGGATCCCATAAAACATCACATTATGCCGTTTTTCAAATTACTCTAGGCCTATCTAACCTTGACGTTTCGTATTCTGTCTATTTAGCCACATAGTTAGTGTTTAAATCGAAAAGAACAATGTGTGGGTCGATGAATGTGGAATCAAAAGTAAATTCCATATTAAATGTTTGATACAGTTTTTATCATTACGTGCACACAACGTTTTATATTCTGCTATCATTTACAAAATGAAAGCAACAAATTTTCCTCCATTAAAGGCAATTAAAATTATGTCGGTGATGAAAAAGTAGGTGAGGAGCACTTAACAGCGTCTTTATTCAATCAAGGCAAACCAGGGGATTTTTGTGATGGTGAGATTTTAGTTTTGTTTCAAACATTCCATATTTTGTGGTATTTTCAATTGTGCTCTTTTCTACCAGCGCCGTTTAATTAGCAGCAAATTCGGGCTTTAGGAAAAGGTTAAACCACCGTCAACCATTCCGTGCGCGCTGAGCGTCCTGTCTGATTTTCTCCCGCGCGCTCACCGCAGGTGATTTCCCATTAAAGGGGCATCCGTATCTAAAGCATCAGGAAGACAAACCAAGTCTACGGCGTGGAGCAAGGGAAGGGGCAGGGCGGGAGGGAGAAAAAAAATGACAATTTATTCAGGTAATCAATATGCGTCTGTTGTACTCACCGGCAGCCTGTGGTCGTACAGCTATGGGTAGAATACATAAAAGGGCCCCACAGTATACTGGCTTTCCCTCTGGTGATGCGCGTCAAATCCCCAATGTTTTGCGCATTTGTTCTTTCGGCAGAAATGTCTGTTCTAGGTGATTTAAAACGGATGCCTGTTTCCAGTAGACTCAACTCAAATGTATACTATATTTAGACATTTTCACTGTGCATACTTTACATATTCTGTAGAATTTTGTCTTCTGCAGACGGCAACATGGGCGATACGGTTGGCTATAATCTCCCATACACTGTGACCTATCATGGTTCTTTTCCGTCCTCCGGCTTTGAGGCCTCGCAACTTAATATATGATGACTACTAACAATGTGCAAAATGAACAAATTAATTTAGGCTAATTCAATACTATAGCAGTAATAGTAAATGCAGGCCCTCTGGCCTATTCTCTATCTGGACCACTTTGTATGGCAGATTCGATCTCAGTGGTATTTTTGCAGACCTGTAAACGTGTTATAAAATACCAGAGCCAGAAATACTGAAAATACTATCGAAATGAACATAAGTATTTACTTCAAAAGGGCTCTGCCTCCGTGTCATAATCAATGCGTGTACTGCCAAATCACTCCATTCACAGCCATACTGGATATTAAAGAGGTTTCCATTTTACGTTTAATTTCTCTGAAAGCCCCTTTGTGTTTTGTTCATTGACCTACATTATTCAAATAATAATAATAAAAAAAACTCTTCGACTCGAATGTCCGACGTCTTCAAGTTTAAGAATAAATTGTAATTGTCCTACTGTCCTCCGAACAATAAAGCACGAGACATTACACCACCCAGATAGATTAGGCTACTTAAAATTAAAATTGCTCAGCTTTTTCCAAACATATATGACGAATTAATGGAGTTTTGATGGTACAACGGCATAACCCCGAGCTTCGTGAGTCTAGGTAGTCCAGTGTTTTACCACAGTCTATGGGTCTACCTTCAAATATGTTCGTGTGAAACGTCAAAAGGTGTGAATATAATTTGTTCTGTGTAAGAGGTCAGAGGGTAGCATTTCTAACAAATCCCGGTTTCACTTCAAGCACCGATACGTTTATATTAAGAATGCCCAATAGGGAAATTGACTTTAGCGCAGTCGGCCCAATAAGAGGCAGGGTGATTGGGAGACGAACAGGGGGTGGGGTAATCTTGGGCTGAGACAGAGTCTACAGGAACGAGAGTTTGAAGCAGTGGATGTGAAGAAAGTATCTTCTCAGACACACTTGCATCTCCTTAAGCAGATCTATGGAAGTTATCAACTGTATGTCATAATTTGCAAAGGAATATACAAGCTATCCCGAGCAGCTTGCAAAAGAAATATACTGCAATTTAGTCTACTGCATGGGGACGGATATTATTCGTCTGGACGCATAGCCGCTAAGACTCTTCACAAGGCAGCAATGGAAGTTTATGACAGTAACTGGAGGTGAGAAGCGAGATAGACGTGTGTTTTGTCAGCTCTCCAAATGCATGCGTTGTTTTGTGGCTTTGTGTCGTCTGCCCTACGCTTGAATTCCAGATCGATCACATGTTTACGCTTCTGTTAACCACTGTCGCGTCAAGCCTGATAATATTGTGTCTGTGTCAACAAAGTTCTACCGAGTTGGTGTGTATAGCTGTTACTTTTCCAGGTTTTACGTTCACATGGCATTGTTCATTATCTCCGTTATTATACACACGGATAATACACTGTGTGTGTTTCATTTGTCTTTAAAGGGACCTGTTATGGAAAAGGACAATGTGAAGCGCTCTGCCGTCGTACAACCTCAAGCAGCACTGGGCCCTGGTGGATGTATCCCCAAGTAAATCTGGATTTACACATCTAGTCTCGCTCAGTTTTACGGGATATGAAGTTTGCTGGCATCGTGCTGTGTCACTGAAGAATCGGCGGGCTGGCTTGCGGTCTAAAATCAACGGCCAGTGTCGCAGGTGAAGATCCAGGGCTACATGTATTCGTCAAGGGGGGCCTCATGCGCTACATTTACAAATCCTACCAATGTGTCTAACATGAGATAAAAAAAATTACTCCAGCCCTTCAATCGACTGTTTTCTTTGGAGACGAGAAGACGTCTTGAAAAGCCGGAGAAAGCGAGTCTTTTGGTGAAATAAAGAGGCATAAACGATGAAAGAAAAATCCAAGAATGCCGCCCGGACACGACGGGAAAAGGAAAATAGTGAATTCTATGAGCTGGCAAAACTGTTACCATTGCCTTCTGCTATCACGTCTCAGCTCGATAAAGCTTCCATCATACGGCTCACAACAAGCTACTTGAAAATGAGAATTGTTTTTCCAGAAGGTATGTATGAAGACATTAAACTATGACGTTACATCTCTTCATTATTATCCTGAAAGTAATTTTCTAATGGGATAACTAATAAATTCGCCTGTAGGTAATACAAAACGCAGCAGATCAACACCAAATCAAATCACTTTAATAGTATCAGAAGAGGAGCAATGCCACAAGTTAAGACATAAGTTATGATAATAGTTTTAATCTGATTCAGGCAACTTTAGGCTTGTAAATTAGGCTTATTATTATTATTGTTATTATTATTATTATCATTGTTGTTATTGTTATTATTATTATTATTTTGTTGCTGTTGTTATTGTTGTTATTGTCAATTATAGGCCAGCTTTAACCTAGATAATCATTTTCATTTATTATTTTATTCATGTACATTTTATCTACTTTTCAGTGCTGCCTATAGCTCAAATGCCCTCAACCTAACCTGGAAAATATTGTTAGAATTCCACCCATTATATTTTGGGTTTGTATACAGCGTATACTTTCGCATATACGGATAGATTTATAAAACTGCTTAATGTTTGGTGAATGTGGGTTGGATTGGGTTAGGTCTAACTTCACCACACAGAGAAACATTTGTGTATTTTCTAGGGTATTACACCAGGCTACAGATAATTGACTTGTTGGTTAATTATACTTTCGTTTTATTTTACATTTGCGGAAATAGTTTTTAGTGATATCATTCACTGCCGTGTGTTCTCGGGGCTTCTGCGCAGTGGATATGTGGCCCAAAGTGATTGTATGCGCCTACACGTGTGTATTTATGTATGTATATACATGTAGTCCCTTTCAGAGTCAGGCGACCGTGGTGCTCCTGTAAGACGATTAGCCATCATTTACCACCTTCTCCCCCGGTCTCCACGGGCTTCTTTTCTGCGTGACTGCAGCCGAGCCTCGCCAATTAGCACTGCCCGCGTGGCCCACCGTCTGATCTCTCCGAACATATGGAGGTTCTTGTTTGACTGAGGCATCTTGATAGAACCACAACAGTTTTTTCCCCTTCCCCGTCCTCTTTAAACCAAAGCACTTAAGATGGAACGAACAAAGAAAACAGACAGAAAGGAATGGAGAACAAAACCTATGAATGGAGAGAAAAGGGGGCAAAGAAAGCATGCAGGGTGAAACCAATCCGCTGGATACCCCTCTTGTCGCGCATTTCTTCGTGACTGACAGGTAGCCTGCTATCGTTTCGATTTTTCCTCTGTCGAGTTAAGTCCCAAACTGTTATTATGTGAGTTTGACAGATACCAGGGACGTTATTTTTTGCATTAAAAACGGAACAATTCAAGCTCGAGTTGGCAGCTAGCCATGTTTTTGGTTAGTAGTATTAAAGTGGTTACGATATATACATATATATATTTTAATTCCACTATGCATTTTCTGACACTGCAATAAGGGAAAATACAGGGAATTAAATGTATTATGGACGAGGTTGGTAGTTGGTAGTTCACAAGAATTTTTTTTTTTTGCCATTGCACATAATCGAAATGGTCAGACTTGTTTTAGTACTGTGTTTGCGTGCGTGTGCTCGCGAGCGCGTCATTCTGTTGCAGTGTACACAGGGTAGGCCTGGTAGTGTTACGGTAGCAGCCTCCGCATAACAGCGCGTTGGTTTTAGTTAGATTTCCTTCTATATGCCTTTGGCCCTCCTCAAACATGCTGTGTTATACCTCTAGATGTGTGCGTAAAATGACCGAGACGGGTCTTTGCGTATTGTCAGTGACTGTTAGCCATGTCATGTCTGTGTCAGAGTAGAAAGAACATGTTTTGTACTGGTACACGGCAGTCAACAGATATTTACAAATATGTTGGGCGTGGGGAGAGCAGGGACAGGCCTACAACAAAACCAAGGCCTAGGCCCTTCTGCGGCTCTGTGTTAGAGCCCTTCCTTCGTGGAATTTCACTTTTAAGATCACAATTTTAGAAGGTGTGGATTAAATGAATCATCTTTTCAATGCCTCAATTCAGTGAGTTAATTCTTTGAACTTCCCTGGTTAGGAATTACAGATGCTAAATAAATTACATCGCATCTATAATAATTATCCAAGTAAATAACAATTGTGATCTTTTATTACTCTTAGATTGGGAAAGGATGCATATGTTTATGTTTACCACAGCCCCACGTGACAGTATCATATGAGCAATTGTAAGAGCAGATATTTCGCGCTCAAGCAACATCTGGTGAAATAAAACGATGAATAATTGAAGGTGCAGTCTCGCGGGTAGAGACCTGGAGGGGGTCGGGGGCGAGTGTCTCTGTATTGTGATGTGGAGACCTCTATCAACGGAACATTTTACGAGCCACAGCATTGCGAACCATGTGCTTTCCTCGTTAAATCATCCTCAGTGCGTGAAGAGCTGTCCGTACACAGGGGCGAGGGCTAAATTGAGCGTCTTTCCTCACTGCGAATCTAAAGACCATAGGCGACCGGGCCGGCCTAGTGCGAGGAGAATGTACTGGGTAATTGACAGTAAAATTTTATTTGAAAAATTATAGAAGGTGAGGATGTTTTACGGCCAGGTTTATTAGAGACATCCTTTCTGGATATTCACCTCTGCCCCGCCAACCTTAGCATAAGGTCTTGGATTACCGACCACCTAAAAAAAGTGAAAAGGTAGAGGATGACTTTTAGGTCTTCCTATATGCCACTAGTCTCCCTGATAAATATAGACAACAGAGCACTGTGTAAAATGTCATTAAAACATATTCATAATGGCCAGTCCTTATAGAGATCACCAGTGTCAATGGAAATTGAGTGCGGTATAACCAATGAGAAACACATGTAGGCCAACAGTACATACAATAACAGGCTCTAGCTATACATATTAATCTATGTATGTATATATGTATGTATGTATGTATGTATGTATGTATGTATGTATGTATCCCTATTATTTGATAGAGACGCAGGCGTGTGACTGCAATTAAAGCTATTTCCAGTATTTTCACTTGGATCGTTTCCAGAAGGATTTATGCAATTGCTTTCCAGTGTAAGCAATTGAAAGACTTTTGTGGGAGTTTGTGACTCCTTTGTCCCAAAGAAGCAACCTCTTATTGTCTGAAAAGCACTTTCCTCAATGCAAAGCTCTTCAGGCGTGCTAAAGCATGTGTAGGTCTCACTCATAATGTAAACCTCTCGCTTGCACAACTAATTTTGTGATTATCTGAGCGTGCTGATTTCGAGTCGCATTATTCCTCTGCGGTAGGTCAAGTGCAAAAACCCTGGTGCTCGAGTCAAGCTCCCACACCGCTTAGAAAACTCGAATCGGTACGGTCTGCTTGCGGTTCTTCTTACGTCTCTACTAGTAATCAACTAGTGAATCAAGAAAGCAATGACCAATTCATAATTTTGTGCTACCAATCACATCCTTCATCACATCCTGAATGCAGTCTTTTCTCGCCAAAATGCATTTGGATGTTTGGCCTACAAATCCACTGACATTTATAAATGCAGGGTTAAAACTGCTGTTTCGCTGCATTGCTGCAGAAATATTCAGTGAACTGTTAGAAGCGAAATTGTCACTGTCTGTCTCTGTCACTCATTTTTGTGTTTTTTTTTCACTGGAAGGGGAAAAAAATCGAATGATGTCTTATACCCCACTGTTTTCTCACAGTTGTGGTTGTGTTGGGGAGAAACAATGGGGACGCATGGTATTTGAGTTGTGGTTAAGGAGTAATTTCATTGTTTCTGTTGTGTAAACGTGAAGTGCATATTTGGTTAATATTAAAATGGGAATCGGGGGCTTTGCTGTGATCTTTGCTCGCTGCGTGTTTGTTTTCGAACGATTTGCATTTCAATTGGGATTGCGCAGGGGCTTACTGGGGACAGCAACTCCTGTTTGCCGTATCGAGTTTTGTTGGTTCCTTCGGGTGGGCTATATGCACAGGCGATTTACATTTCTCCAAACGTGTTTACAGTCAATTTAGTGTGAAAATATTTTTCCTGCACTAAGAAAACAGACTTGCGTCCGATGAGTCAATATTCACTACAACGTGCATTATAAAAAATAATGGATGATATCAATAGACGGCTAGTAATAATAGGCCTACTACTACTATTACTACTACTACTACCACTAATAATAATAATAAAAATAATAGTAATTATATAACTGAACGTTAGGAGACCTATGTTTATGCTTATAGTGTGTATTATCGTAAGGCGTAGCAAAAGTGTATGATAGTGACAGCTTTGCAGGCTGTTGAAATAGACTTTCTTTCTAGAAATAAAATGATCTATGTCTCCCGCAGGCCTGGGGAATCATGGGGTCATGTAAGTCGTGCCAGCTCGTTGGATAATGTTGGACGAGAGCTGGGATCGCATTTACTTCAGGTAGAGCTATTACTGTTTTACAAGCATATTTTGGGACTCGGTTATGAATAATTTATGTGATTTCTGAAATTGTACAGTGTGCGGGTGTGTGTGCGCGTACAAGCAGATCTTTGTGTGTTTTAAAGTAGGCTATGTTGGTGTCGTCATTTTTAAAAGAACATTTATAGGCTACGTGTTTTTGTATAGTTTTAGTGAATGCATAGCACATATGCTATGCATAGCAAATATGCTCCTAATGCTTATGGGAACACTTTCCCAATGCGTATAATGTTATAAAACTAGCCTATATTAAGCTACAGGTCCGTTTATTTGATTTTTCTTTGCTTTAATAATAATTTATATATTTGGTTGACTGTGGTTTTAGGTGTGTTGATGTTTTATAATGCTGCATTATTATTTTTATTGGTTATTTTACCGGCAATCTATCAGCCCAAGTATTCTCAACTTCAGTGGCCTAATATCATTGCTGTTTGTATGCTGTTCTTTCATCATAAACGAATATTTATTAAATATAGGCTATGTTAAAATATTTTATATTTTTAGTATATTCACATTATTATATTTCTTTAAAAAGTAATTTGTAAACGTTTATAACAGTCTGGATTGTGTAGCCTAGAACCGTTTGATATTTTGGCTATGTCATAGGCCTTTAGGATCAAATTGCTTACACTGAAAATATTATTTTTTATTTTACTTTGCTGCCTCAGACGCTGGACGGATTCATTTTCGTGGTGGCCCCTGATGGGAAGATTATGTACATTTCCGAGACCGCATCGGTCCATTTGGGCCTGTCACAGGTAAAGTGCGCTGGTCTCTGTGATGCTGATTTTTTTTTTCTTTCGTCTCTTTTTATATATCTGTAGCGGTCTATAAAGTAGCCTTCACATCGTCTCAAGTCTCCAGGCATCTGTAGACTAGCCCACTGTTGGTTTTCTTGGCGGGGGTGACAAATGTTCATTTTAACAGGTAGAGCTGACGGGTAATAGCATTTACGAATATATACACCCCGCGGACCACGACGAAATGACTGCAGTGTTGACGGCCCACCAGCCATACCATTCACATTTTGTTCAAGGTAGGACCCTGGATGTGTAAAGCTACGTGTTTTAGTTTACTTAATTTTGTTCGACTGGATAATGGTAGGCATTTGTTAACTTTTATCATTTGTTTATGGCATATTCCCTCTCTTTTCCTTTTTTTCAAGAATACGAGATCGAGCGCTCTTTCTTTCTTAGAATGAAGTGCGTATTAGCAAAGCGAAATGCTGGGCTGACCTGCGGCGGGTACAAGGTATTCTTTCATTATTGTGCTATTTCCTATAGATAAATCGTGGGTGTCCGGAAATTTGCATAGCAAGAAAACAGCATTTTGTTGCTGTACTGAAAAATGTTGGTTCATGGAGATGTTATTGATGTATTAAATAGTCTAAATATATCCACTTAAATAGAGTCTTCTTAGCTTAGCCTGTAATAGCTTTTTTTCTCTAATAGCCTTCGAGTTTTCCTCTAATAGCCTGTCCTTGCCATTACTTAAGGCCTAGACCTACTACGAGCCTTCATGTTTTACCATTGTGATAATTCTGTTAATAAAAAATGAATTGCTTAAGGCTATAAATGTCTAGAATAGCCTACATGTAACATCAGCTACATGTTTGAGTTTAACTTGATAAGAGCCCACTGTAACCTCATAGGCCCTTGCACGGTTCCTTAAGGCCTACTAATACAGTGTTTCGTGTTTTTGTTGTTTGTTTATTGGCGCGCGTGTGCGGGCGTGAGTACCCCCATGTGTAGGTGTATGTGTAATTTCTGACTGCCTCTACTTCTCCACCGCAGGTAATCCACTGTAGCGGCTACTTGAAAATCAGGCAATATAGCCTAGACATGTCTCCGTTTGACGGTTGCTACCAGAATGTGGGGCTGGTGGCAGTAGGTCATTCTCTCCCGCCAAGCGCCGTCACGGAGATCAAACTCCACAGCAACATGTTTATGTTCAGGGCCAGCCTCGACATGAAGCTGATCTTTCTAGACTCCAGGTACATACCTACATGCCTACATTCATTCATTTTGCCAATCCTGTTCATTCAGAGCGAAGGACATCTACAGATATAGGGCCAAGGCCTGTATTTTTGCCAGTGAGTTACCTGTACCTGTACAGGTACCTGTAACGGTGTCTGTGTAACCCAGATGTTGTTAGCTTCAGTCTGTCGACGATGAGTTCACCATGCTGACAGAGCTCTTGTCAAACACATAAGCCTACACGTGTATGGAGCTCTACAAAGTATGTTGCGCGTCTGTGCGCGATGCGCGCTCACGTAGAACAAATTGTCTTGTGCGCGGAAGTATGACCTGAGAGACGGTTAAGGTGTCAGTCAGGCAAATTAGCTACTAGTTTAATTTGTGCAGGGACAGGTCATCATTAGTTGCGACACCTTATGTGCTCCGTGCCCTTGATGTCCTTGTTGTTCACTGAAGGAGTGAGAAAGGAAGATAGGGGGGAGAGTGAGGGATGTTTGTTTATCTTTTACACAGTGTCATTAAGTGCATAGCAAATGTGTAAACCGCTGAAACCAGGGTGTCACTGTTTAGCATCTCACATGTCAATAATTCATCAGGAAAGGAATGTGATAGACACAGGGCAAACACAGCAGATTTTGGTTATGATGGAAAATATTCAAAATGCAACAGGCTTGAGAGAGAGAGAGGGAGGTAGGGAGATATCTGCAGCAAAGCATGCTTTCTAGACTTTATTTAGGCCTAAATAGCTCAGTGGTGATGTGAAATTGTATTAGTGCATTTGTTTATTGATTTTTTATTTCTTTTCATTATTTGTGTGTGTGCGTACGCGTCTGTGTGTGTGTCAGGGTGGCAGAGCTGACCGGCTATGAGCCTCAGGACCTCATAGAGAAGACGTTATACCACCATGTCCACAGCTGTGACATCTTCCACCTTCGTTGTGCCCACCACTTATGTGAGTCAAGTGTGTGTGTGTGTGTGCAAGCTCTTCTGGGTGGAAATCATTTGAAAGACCTCAGCCACAGCTATAGCTCCCCAAGCTCCCAGTCAAACATTCAGACAGTGACATTAGTCTCTCTCTCATTAAAGTAGGACTTTCAAGCTGAGACAAAAAGCAGATGGCAACTGAACCGCTACAGGACTTTTCTTTTTTCCATTGCTAATGAGATCACTCTGATGGAAAAACATCAGAAGAGTCCAGTTTGATTCCAAAGTCCAGTGTCACATATAGCACTCACTGTTTCCAATGGAATTTTTATAATTGTTTGAGATTGGTTGAGTTATAATAAGTTGTCATTTCGTACATGTTGGCTTCACATCTGTCTGACATCACTACAGTCACATGCTTACCTTGGGGGCGACGGCCATTGTTATGACACTGTGAA
>PYXC01000813.1:2285000-2290000 GCA_015244755.2 Tenualosa ilisha
ACCGGGACACAAGGGCACGTCCGTCATCATCACTAACGGAAGCTGATGCCCTGCTTGAAGTGCCAGCTGGAGGCAGCCATTATTGTCAATAAAAACAATACAAGAGAGAAAATCAACAACCCTGGGGTTATAGCATTAACTCAGTGCACAGCAGCCTGTCCAACCTGTTATTAGTTGTTTTGCTTTGTTTTGTGTTTAATGTCTATCTTTCTAGAATGTTCTGCTAATGCATTGTGGGAATTTCTCACACTCATGTCAGCAACAAGCCTGTCTGGCCTCTTTCTTTGTTATTGTTTATTTTGTTGTTTTTTTTTTTCCTTTGTTATGTGGTTGTTTGAACACATAAAATAGAAATCTCGTAAAATGCACTTTTTATTGCAGTAATATGGGTATCATTTTTATGTTCTTTACTTTCATTTTTCTGTCACTACCGTGCACTCACTGTTCGTTCAGGTCAAATGGCATTGGATCATCTTTAAATGAAAAAAAAATGCAGTTCTTTTACCTTGAAATAATGACTTACATTGGCAGAATAGTGTATCTGTCAGTACCAGTGCGTACACACAATGCTTGGTATTGCACTATGTAGTTTTGTTATTGCAACCAGGAACATGAGCTCTTTTATCGGTTCTTGTTGCACTGGGTTCTCCCTCAGTGCCAAATAAGTGCCCAGTGTGTTGGAAATTGATAAAAAGGAAGACTCAATTTGAGCACTCCAACAACGTGTTCAGAGTTCTTGGTTCTTAGCTCTGCCACGGCTAAAGTAGAGAGGAATCCCAGCAGACCATCCTGCGTCCAGCACAGGCATATGAATATCGGAAAACCCCAGCATGTGTCAGTCGATCTCCAATGATATGCAATTCTTACAGTCGGATCACCCTCATATTTTCGCTAGCAGCGTGAAGAGGCCAACTGACCCAGTGTCCTGTGAGGGGCATGGACTGAAAACTGGGCCATGGGGGTAAGAAGAATTGTGGTCATTTTGCCCACAGGCTTGGACTTGGGCGTTAAAAGGTGGGTAGGGTTGGGGTGGGGGTGAGGGGGGGAGTTGATTTGGTTATTTGGAGAATGGACACTTATATGTGGTCATTGGAGGGATGGAGAGGTTTGGTCAGAGGTTGAGTGCGATGGATGGATGAGTGGGCAGTGGTAGTGTCAATAAATGGAGATGTGCTGCTTTCTGGAATATTGAGGAAGCTACTACTCAGAAGGAGAGACTGACCACTATTATGTATGTGTGTGTGTGTGTGTGTGTGTGTGTGTGTGTGTGTGTGTCCCTCCCCTCCCTCCAATTAGGCTATTTATACTGATTAGGGTGATTTTTCTTGTATAGCTTAGTTTTTTGAAAGCAGAATTTCTTCTTTTTTCATTTGGGAATTTATTTATGATGTAAATATGATGAGTTAACAAAACAAGAAGGGAGAAAAATTTGAAAGTTAACAAATGTATTTATTATGTGAATCATACAAATGTTTTCCTTCCGTTTTAAATATAGTTCCAATGAAAGTCTCTGTGTGTTTTTGACTAAAGCTGCTTGTCAGTAATAAACACTATGATTTAATTTAATTAAACATTTATCTGTCATTACAATAATTTATTAACAAAACCGCTAAACGTCACCCTTGTTTTCACTGGTTCACATAAAGAATAATTACACATAGATCCACCTCCACCCATCCAGTCTCTGAAAAAAAAACCAACAACTCTAGCCTTATATTAAAAAAAAAAAAAAAATATATATATATATATATATTTTTTTTATATTATATATATCATATATCATTATTATTATTATTAGCTTCTTGGAAAAAATAAGCATACTTTTCGTGATGAAAAGGAAATTGCTTGGTCTCGCTGCGTTATGAAAGGACCAGACATCCTCCACTATGCTTTACAAGACAACGGCTATGAGAAGGGAATAAATTCATGTCTAAACGCAGCCAAACTATAATCGTCATTTTTCACATGGGCTAGATATCCTTGTCAACCGCATGCAGGACCAATTACGGGTAATTTTTACCGTTAATTTTTAGGGAATGAACTCGCATTTAGCCGAGGCTACGTCTGAAACTTTTTAGATCGATTTAATGTTTAAAAACATCTTCACATCTGTCTAAGAAAATATATCACGTGATTGGAGCAGCGCAAGTAAACAAAAAATCCCCCAATGACAAACAATAAAAAATGATTCAGTGTGTTGACCCGAATCATTTTTCGCAAACAGCTCTGCTGAACACAGGGCTCTTACGCCTGCGCCCAGAGCACAGCGCTTCTCCCTGGGTTATGTGCAGCCGCGATGTCAAATAACACTCTTGATGAGAATCGATACCGCAGGCGCTGCAATTAGGCAAGGCAGCGCTCAGGATCATAGAGGTCAACAGTAAGGGAAGGCTTGTCTATAGATGTTTACAGTTAACTACTGTTTTAAGGATTGTCTCCCTCCATTTTATCTATTTTTTTTATTTCATTAAAGCTATTAGACATTTTTTTTAGAATAAAAGAAGGGAACGTTCTTTTGTTATTTTGGATTAAGATTCCAAGCCTCCCTTCTAAGTTCCAAGTTTCCTGCATTGCATTAAAGAGGTAGGAATAACCTGTGCTGTCATGGCAGATGTGTTGCCAAGCAACTGGGAGTAACACAGACACCATTAACACAAACCTATGAGCTGTCTGTTCTGTAGCCTTCTACTAGGGAAGCCGAACACCGCTTGCGGTTTCCCTGCATGCACCCTCTGAAAAAAAACATATCTTCTCTCCGTCGTTCTCTTTTTGCATTTTTCATATCTTGTGCTTAGACTTAGTTTAAAAAGGTGTAGGTTATTGCAGCTGGATAATGACTTCAAAGTAATTATCGCCTGAGTCTGCCTCTCTCTACAACCCTTTTTGTGTCGCCAATGCTTATATCCCTGTTTTGGGCTTAGTCAGCCTCAGTGGTTGCTGGCTGTATGTTAGTTCCATCAGGCCTTGTCCAGCCCCTGTCCAAAGCTTAGCGTAGTGTGGCAGAACAGGGGTTCAGGACAGAAGAGATCTCTTTCAGAAAGGCTTCACTAATCCAAACAGCTGATCTCTAGCCGCACCTCTCAAATCCAAACAGCATCTGTCATTCTGTGGTTTAGTGGTGTGTATGTGTGTGTGTGCGTGTGTGTGTGTGTGTCTCCGTGTCAGTGTGTACTGTATGTGTTCACCGGAGACTTGATGGATTTTCAGTCTAAAAGAAAAAAGAAAGAAAAAAAATATATATTTCACTCATACATACTTGGGCAAATCAATTTACCACCTCCACCTGGTGGTGGAGGAGGTCCACAGCTAAGGGAATGACCAGCTGGTGGAAAAAAGCGGTACACCTGGATGTGATCAAAAATGCATTACGCATGCACTAGGAAGAGAGAAATTATTTACAACCACAGGGAAAGCAACCAAGATATGTCACTCATGTCACAATCAAAGACTGGGTCAGAGACAAAAAGTACTTGTGAGGAGGAATCGGGCCGACCAGGCGTTGGATCTGGCCGGTCGATTTTAGCGACAGGCCTCTGGTGGGAATCAAAAACATCCTTCAAGTGTCTGGACACCACTCAGTTAGAGAGTTGAGGAGAAAATAAAACAGCAGGATGGACAAATAAGCATTTTCTTGTGCTCTTTTCCAGAAGGGCCTGAGCCTCTGGCTGACACTGAGTTGTGAGTTAGTTTTTGGCTGGTTCCTGTGAATAAGATGACGGCCTCTATGTTAAATGCAGCCTGGTCTCTTCCTGTCCAGAGGGGGAAAAAATGGTTGTTGGACTTGTGGTAAGAGTGACTCTGGGAGAGCTATGCCCTTTTCCTCTGGGTGCTGCGGTGATCTGCAAAATTCAGGTGGCTAAATGCCCTTTTCATGCAGTTTCAGACAGAATAATAATCTTATGTTGTTCCCACATGTTCCGTACTATCCAACCACACTGTGAGCCTGGAGGAAGTGGTTACTATTTACTCGTCTTGCAATAACTGGAGAGAATTGTTAAGAAATTCTTCATATCTTCTGGACTGGAGCAGTCAGTGGGGCTTTTTCTACTTTAAGGGCCCCTGTCCCTGCCCTTGCGATCTGTGGGCCCAGTAGGCCCATTGGCTAATTTGGCCCTGCCCTTATCCCTGTTGCTTAAGCTCACAGAGTGCTGACTTGGTGAGTTCAAGTGAGTTCAAGCAA
Organism: Tenualosa ilisha; assembly: GCA_015244755.2. NCBI lineage: Eukaryota > Metazoa > Chordata > Actinopteri > Clupeiformes > Clupeidae > Tenualosa > Tenualosa ilisha. The sequence goes on from PYXC01000813.1 coordinate 2,289,181, forward strand.
CAGGGACATGAGTTGATTGACACCTGACTTTTCCTTTTTGATGAGTCACAGTGGCCCAGTAACTCCACAGGTAGAAAACCTAACTACAGACATGCTTGAGCATGGATCTGTGTTTTCATACATCCATGACAGGTCTAAGGCCCTGTTTACACATATCTAGATATTTTTATAAACAGATATTATTTTTTACCCGTTTAGGCCGTTTGGAGTTTTAGCCACCTCAAACGGATATTTTTTTTTAAATGGCCTCTCTCTCTCTCTCTCTCTCTCCCTCTCTCCTTCTCTTTCTCTCTCTCTCTCTCTCTCCCTCCCACCCACTCATCTCCCATCTTCAGAGAGAGGTGCAGTGAGGCGGCACGAGGCCGTAGGAGGTCACTGGCCCTGTGAGAGCAGACTGAAGGTCAGTCGTCCATCCAGCCCACCACCACCACCTCCACCACCATCCACCCAACAAGCCCCCGCCGGCCCCCACCCTCCTCCTCACCCACCCGTGACACCCAGCAGTAATCATTAACAGGGGTGGCCGGGGGGTGAGCGGCGACTCTCTCCAGGCCAGCAACCTCATTTCCAGGCCCCCGGCGCTCTCACAGTCCCCGGGACCAGACCAGGCGTTTGCCGTGGCTGTGACTGTGGTGGGCGACTGTGGCGGGCAACTCTTCCAGACTTTTCCAGGAGCCAGGGGACAAAACCAAAAAGGACTGAATGTGTGATCACAAGTTTGGACATGGAGGGGATTGCAATCAGCTGCCCGTCTAATGGAAATGTCTGTCTCTTTGTCCTCCTCACTGTCTGTCTCTCTTTGTCTGACCTTCTGCCGTCT
>PYXC01000813.1:2300000-2302500 GCA_015244755.2 Tenualosa ilisha
AGTGTCTATGTGTGTGCGAGCGTGCATGTGTGTGTTGTAAGTTATAGTAACAAGCGTTGGTTCACTGGAGGGTTGGCAGGCATCAGGTGGAAGAGGATGAAGAGCACCATGACAGTGGCAAACTCTGGCTCACGCGTCAGCCCACTTCAGGCAGATCAGACTCGTGTCTCCTCTCCACTCAGCGCTGTGAGGCATTGTGGGAGCACACGGGATCCAGCATTCCTGAGGTGCTGCAGCTCTTTCCCACTTGTGAGTCACGGTGAGCAAATGCCTGGGCTGGCTAAAAAAGCAGCTTTTGCCAGGATGATTGTGCTGTGGGTTGGAAGGTGCTAAAAAGGTCAGAGGGTGGGGGAGGAGGGGGATCTGACCCCCGCCGGAACTCATGTGGTTTGCTCCAGACAGCATGTCTGCATCGCTGAGGCAACTGACACGACAACAACAGGGTATCAAGTGAGGCAGTATCTACACACAGAGCGAGACGCATGCACACACACACATACACACAAACACACATGCATACACACATACACACTTACAATCACACACCTCTTGCCTACATAAACTCAGTCTCTCTGTCTCTATGTCTGTCTCACACAGATAATATGCACACACATGCTCACATGCGATCAGTTTCTCACACACATATACATTTCCCAATCCTGATACAAAATACATTAGCACTGGTATGGGCCCCTATACACTTACGCCAGGCATACATATACAGTCGTAAACCTAGGCACGCACGTACGCATGTCCACAGACACACACACACGTACATACATACCTCCTCCTAGATTGTAGCATGTCTGTGAGTGTTAATACTCCTCTTCCCGTGTTTATGGAGTGTGTGACTTCTTGTCATTTGCCGTTAATGGTTTTTGTGTCTGTTGGTGTGTTTGGGATTTATGGAACTAATTGTAATGCAAAAGGAACGTATTTTGTGTGTGTATGTAGTGTGTGTGTGTGTCTGTGTGTGTGTGTGTGTGTAAGAGAGAGAAAGAGAGAGAGAGAGAGACTGTTTGCCTCTGTGTGTTTGTACATTCCTTAGGTGAGTATGTGCATGTGTCTGTCTGTCTGTCTGTCTGTCTGTTTGTTGGTCTTTTTGTCTGTCTGTTTGTGTGTTTTTGTATGCCACTGCTGTGTGCATTTGGTGTGCTGTGAGTATGTGTGTGTGTGTGTGTGTGTGTGTGTGTGTGTGTGTGTGTAGCTGTAAGCTCTCTTGAAGAATCGAGCGGCTTCACACCAGCTATGGAAACATCTGGCGACAGACAGCCCATCAGCCTAAGCCTTGCACATCAGACTGCAGGAGGGCCCTTAAAGCCATAAAGCCTACCATTGCTCCCCCTCCACCTGACAAGCCATCCTGGGAATCATTTTTCAAAAGATATTGAAAAGAATATTTTCTCGGCGACTCCCGATATTGGATTCTCTCTCAACTTGCCGACAGGTGCGGAGTGTGGATGCACTTCCTTACATCCAAGATGTTTTCTGTAGGCAAAATCCCCAGCTTCACGTTAGGCACTCGTGCTCACATCCGCTCTAGTGGCGCAGAGCCTCGCTGCTGTTTCTGCTGTTTTGAAAAGAACGTCTACAGAAGGCATGAGTGTAAACAAAATCTAATTCGCTGTCAGGAAATCTAGAAATATTGCAGTTGTGATCATGAGCAAATCATAACAGGTATAACAATGATGGAAAAAATATCCTGTAAATTGAGGGTAGACACATTGAACTGATTTAATTTGACATCTCATCATAAGATGCAATTTGTGAATGAAAGGTTGACGGGTTGAGACCAAGAGGGTGATTGTTTATGCTCTGGGCATGTGTGAGAAATTTGAGTACATTGTTTGCAAATTACCTGTCAACCCCAGCTGCTGAATTCTATAATTACACAAAAACTGTAAGTTGGTTATGTTGTTAAGGTATATAACTTATATTTCTTAAATAATTCCTTGGATCACTTTGTGTGTGTGTGTGTGTGTGTGTGTGTGTCCCAATACGCGTGGTGGGAGGGTGTGTGAGTGTGTATGGCAACCCATTAGAGTAAAAGCTGTAGCCTGCGTGTGTGTGTGTGTGTGTGTGTGTGTGTATGTGCGTACCCGCACACGCGCGTGTGTGTGTGTGTGTAAAGGTGCTTCAATGTGTATGCCAGCCAGTGTCTGGGCGTCCTCGCGTCTGTGCTTGAATCCCACGCAGCCGGCACAGCGAGAGCAGCAGCCTGCTGAAATTAGCCGGTGTGTCTGGGAGTGTGGTTATCTGTGTGTGTGTCTGGTCTGGCTCTGCCTGTCCTGGCTTGGTTGGGTGGGCTGTATATCTTTAGGGTGACGAAGGCGGCGCCCTATTTCCCGCTGATGAGTTACCCCCAGTGCCCCGCTGGCGATCAATCACTGACCCAACCCCCCCCCCACCCCTCGCCCCACTCACCCAGGGCCGCTCCCCCACCTCGCCATTTCTGAATCTGACACTGACATAGAACCACAGCAGCAACTACAAACACCAT
>PYXC01000813.1:2307500-2325000 GCA_015244755.2 Tenualosa ilisha
CCTGATCTTGAATGAAGTGAATGCTACAGAGTACAGTATATGTGTGAGTGTGTCTCTCTGTGACTGTGTGCATACATACGTGTCTGTGTGTGTATGTGTGTTGTCATATCATGTTGAATTTGTTATCGAAATTGTAAAAAAAAAATGACCATCAGTGTTTCTGTGAATGTGTACAAGTGTATTTATATGTGTGAGTTCATTGTTGTTTTGACATGCTGCCGTGATTTGGAGTGCATGCTGTGTGATTGTACAGTCAGGGTGCGATTTCCTTCAGTGCTGTTTTTTTTGTAACCGGTGTAAGTGAATGTGTGTGTGCGCCCGCACGGACATATGTGTGGATGCCACTGTGTGTGTGTGTGTGTGTGTGTGTGAGAGAGACAGACAGAGAGAGACAGAAAGCACCCATTGGGGGTGATGTATGTAGGCTTGGGCCGGTGCTATGTCTGGCTGTGTCTGCAGTCCCGGCAGAGGGCACATAGCACCAGCGTGTTTGACATCATTGCTGACACTCATCCTGACGTCTCGGGTTTCTGATACTGGCAGGTTGGGTTTGAGCCTTGCAATACTGCTAGAAGAGACATCAGTGTGTGTGTGTGTGTGTGTGTGTGTGTGTGTGTGTGTGAAGTGGAGAGGGGGCTTACAAGCTGTGAGTTATGTGTTGGTGGAAAGACCACACAAACCTAACCACAGGGGCCAGGCAAGCATGGAGACTACCTGTGGAGAGAGTGTCATCGGGGACAGAGAGGGGGGTCTGCCTGGGTGAGTGTATGAGGGGGTGGTCAGATTGTGGTCAGATTTTTTGGAGTGTGTGTGCAAGCGTGTGTGTGAGTGTGTTTGTGTGTGTGTGCGTGTGTGTGTGTGTGTGTTGGGTGGGGGTGGGTGGGGGGGGGGGTAAGGTTGTGTTTGTGTGTGTGTGTACGTTGGGGCTGGCTGGGGGGAGGGGCTGGTTCTTGAGACTGGCACCTCTGACCCAGCACTGCGCTACGTCTTCATTTTATGGCTGACAGAGCGCATGCCAGAGGAGGCAGCGGAATCCGGCTGCCCCCGTTGATTTATGGGTCTCAGCTGCTCCCGTGGCCACTCTCCATTGCCAGCTGCACATCAGATGCACCTCCAAGAGATGGAGGGTCATAGAGAAGCAGAGAGAGAGAGAGAGAGAGAGAAGGAGGGATAGATGGGTGGAAGGAAGGGAGAGGTAAAGAGAGACTGAAAAGACCCAAACAGCCAGAAATCTCACAGAGAGAACCAGTCATTTTCCATAATTTTACCATAAAATTATAAGTTACAGTTATCTTGCTTTAAAACTCAGATGCTTAGGGAAACTTTGATCTTTCGCACAAAGAGTTTTTTTTTTCAGTTCACACACACACACACACACACACACATACACACACAAATGCTTGACCCAACCATCTTACTTCATCTTACCTGTTGCTCTTTATGGAAGTGATATTTATGACCAAAGAAAAAACTCATAAGAGCTCAGCCCTTAATCCATTTGCCTAAGTCAGATGGTGTTGAATGTCATGACACAGACTAACCTACTAACCTCTTCCATAGATCATTTTCAGCAATGCCATCTAACCACCACATTTAACCACATTTAACCAAATTAACAAGGAATACCTGACATCCTACTTGAAATATTAGAGTAATGAATTTAAAAACATACATGCAAATGTGATAGACCATAAAAATAAGATATGAATCAGTACAGACTACAGTTTAGGTTTATCCATACATGCAAAGCAAACTAAGTCAGGCCATAGAAAGACAGACACAAAAAAGTGAATCCATAGAACAAATGGTATGTGGTCGCTATGACTGGGGAAACAGAAATAGAGGAAGCAGGAAGCAGGAAGCAGTTCTCATTTCTACATGTCACTGTACTTATCAACATTACTGCTATGAAGCATTTAACAAACACAATCCAATTTTTTTTAATCAATGTCTCACACATCCCAAAGTCTTTCAAAAATGGCTGCTTGAACAAAAGAGTATAGAATGCGTAGGAGTATGGAAGGAAGGCCACACCATACAGCTCCCAGAGGATTAGTTATTTTCCAAACCGACATTTCAGGACTGGAGGCCCCAAGCGGACGTCTTACTGTAAAGGAAAAATCCGGTGTGAATCAATCCATAGCTCTGTTGTTCCAGGTCACCCTCCTCTTTGCTTTGACCGGGGATTGAACCGGCCACCAGTCCAATTCTCTGACTGATACACCACGGATGCCCCACAGTAGTCATTGCTTTTCACAGCACTTGCTAATTGGAGGCAATCTGGAATCACCACCTAGCAAACCTCTCCTCAGGTACTCATATGTCTGCTTACACCAGCACTTCAATTCAGGTGTATGCACATAAACAGGAGCAGGTGTGTGTGTTTGTTTGTGTGTGTGTGTGTGTGTGTGTTTGTGTATGTGTGTGTGTGTGTGCATGGGTGATCATGTGTGTCTGTGCATGTGTGTATGTCTGTGTATTTGCACGTGTGTGTCTGTATGTGGGGTTGTGTCCTGCTGTGCTTCAGCAATTCTTTTTCTGGTAATTAAAATTGAATTGAATTGAATTGAAGACAGGATTGAGTGAGACAGAAGACAACACTGACAGAGAGGATGAGAGGGAAGAGCTAGAGAGAGAGAGAGAGAGAGACAAAGAGGGAGAGAGAACAGGAATAGAATCTGGGAGGGTTATGGATGCAAGACCACAAGACAGAGTGGAGAGCAGGAAGAGAGGGAGACAAGGGGAAGAAAAGAGCAACAGAAGTGGATGACAAGAGGAAGAAGAAGAAGAAAAGAGAGACAGAGGGGAGGATGAAAACTGTAAATAAAAGGAGGATGCAAAGCGCTGTAGGCAATGTCAACCACACAACAAACAAACAAATGACAAAGAGAAAAATGCAATGACACCAAATGAGTGCCCTCCAAACAGGCAAATAATGCATGCATGCATACCCAGTCAGCCAGAGGGGTATTATTAGGATAAACATACACACCATAGAAAAAAACAGATAGAAACAGAGGAGTAAAGAGAGACAGAGAAGAAGAAGAGAGATTCAGACATCTAGAGAGAAAGAGAGAGGGGGGGGGAGAGAGAGAAGGGGAAAAAACTGCTTAGTTGTTAAGAAAGTCATCTGAATTCAGCGGCCACACTCCCCATTGATCGGGTTGAGCGGCGCGAGAAAGCAAAATGTTTGGCTTATTTTAGCCAATTAGCTGCGAGTGAGCCCATTGTGGGAGCGCTATTGAGCGGCGGTGGCGAGCTGAAAGTGCGTATTGTTGGCCCGCTCAATGAGGGATCAATGGGCAGGCTCTGATAGGATTAGCCAGGTAATCGATGCTCAACACTAATATATTAACAAGGTAATTACCATCTCTGCCCAGCAAGAGCAGGACAGAGCAGAGCAGAGCAGAGCAGACAGACAGAGAGGAGGAGAGAACGAGGGAGAAGAGGAGAGAAAAAGGGAGATGAGATGAGAGGAGGAAAGAGGAAGAAAGGAGAAGGGGAGGGGAGTAGATGAGAGAGGAGGAGAGAGTAAGAGAGAAAGACTGAAGAGAGGGGAGAGGGAGAAAGGGGAGAGGAGATTAGGGGAGAGAGAAAGAGGAGAGGAACAAAAATGAGAGGGAGGAGAGAGGATGAGGGAAGGGAGGAGACAGGGAGAGGAGGAGTGCAGGAAAGGGAGGAGGTGTGAGGAGAGGAGCAGGGAGGAGAGGAGAGGACAGGACTAGTGATGCTGTGAGTGAGTGCTGATGTGACGTTGTGTGTCTGAGAGGAAGTGACGCATGACACCTGATAAGCTATAGCTGCCATTTTCATCCACATGAACAATGGAGATTTATTGAGTCCAAAGGCGAAGTCCAGAAGAAAAAGAAATCAGATTGCTTAGCAGTCTGTCAGTGACTGTAACTGCATGTTGAGAGTAGGAACCACAGATCAGGCTGATGCTTAGACATCTGATAATGTCACTCAATGAGCATTTGTTGCTCCAATCAGTACTGTGTTCGGCTCCACTAACATCTCTGTCAACGTATTTATTGCTGATTGAACATGTTCAGTGCGATTGGCATCTGACCCAATTGGAAAGGGTTGCTCTCATTAACTGTTGAGCTTATTGTTAAACTGCAGAGTGAAATCATCAGATAACCCAGTAAGGAGATAGCATTTTGGGATGCGTTTCCCAAAAATATAGTTGCTAGTCAGTATGCTTTTGGGAAGTGCACCCCTGCTAGTTAGCCGTTCATGTCTGCGTGACGGTGATAGTTTCACCTTTTTTTGTCCTCCAGCCCTCTCCTTATGTTCCCCCACACTCAAAAAACTGAGGAATGACAGTCATTTATCCAGCATATTTTTGATGAGAATTAGATATATTGCCCACTAGCGTTAGCGATTGTGAATAGCATGCTAAAGCTTAGCTGGCGGTGCATTTTTCACACTGCATTTATCTGCACCCATCTCCATGTTTCATTAGCAACAGAAAATAGTCAGTATGAAAGCTGATGGTTAGTAGTGATTGCTGTATGTATTGTGCAACCATAACATGCCTCGAGAGAGAATTGTCATCACAGCATGGGTTTTAAAGTCAGATTGTTGTGCATTTGCCCCAAAGCATTTTTTATTTCATTATTACTGCAGACTAGTGAAATATTAATCATTCATTCAGACAGTGAGTGGATGTATGAGAGCAAATGTTTGTACTGGTGTGTGTCTTTCTGTGTGTGTATGTGTGTGTGTGTGTGTGTGTGTGTGAGAGAGAGAGAGAGAGAGAGAGAGAGAGATTTTACATTTCATAGTCACTTCAAGGACATGACTACATTTTTCATTGCATCATCTGGTTCTTATAAGTGATCTCTCAGTGATTTTTAAATAACACTCTTATTTTTGTAGAGTTTTCTAGGATGCAAGTCACCCAATTCGCCCTCATATTTACAGCAATTCATCATGTCATCCCCCCTGTCTAGTCAAGTCAAGTCAAGTCAAGTCAATTTTACTGTCAATTTCTTCACATATGCCAGACATACAGAGAAATTGAAAGTATGTTTCTCGCTATCCAACGGTGAAGAATAAATGCACATACTTACTTACATAGCCCACCACCATTACCAACACCATACACACACACACATCACACATACACACACACACACAGTGGGGGTGTGAAGGAGGTGCTGGTGTGGAGGTATTAATCGTATTACTAATGATGACACTTTCCGGTCACTAGCCTGGCCTGCCATTCACTGGTAAATCTTTCAAATAGCAATTAACTGTGCACTGCAGCATGAAGGTTTTGAAAAAAAGAAAAAAATGGAGTGTCTGTGTGTGTGTGTGTGTGTTTGTGTGTGCACATGTTTGTGTTCATTTGTGAGTGATTTGCATGTATGTCTCTAATTATCTAATTATGCAACATCTTATGCTTAATTTCACCAAGAAACCAGTTTTTCTGTTTTTTTAATTCCACTCTCATATTTTAATTACATTTACAATTAACCCAATTAAAAAAAAATCAACAACAAAAAAAAAACAATTCACTTGACATTTATTATGTTTTATCAGCATTCAATCATAACAAATAATTTTCTCAGGTGTGAAAAACAAAATGACAGCAACATAAACACACGGTCAGATTTATCAGAAGAGCTTAGAAAAAGACGGCACGTTCCTCCAAGGGAGTTCATCTTGCCTAATTTCCCTGCTTGTGTTGGAAGACAGTAGAAGAGGGGATAGAGAAAGAAAACAGAGGTGGGAAAGACTAGAAACTAGAAAAGACAATCTGAGTAAAAGAGAGAGAGAGAGAAAGAAAGAGAGAGGGAGGGAGGGAGGGAGTAAGAGGGGATAGCTCACGAGAGAGAGAGACTGAGCGCAATAGTGTTTTGTGTAGCAAAGCATCCTCAAACACTGTCACGTTTAAAGGCTCCCGCGCCGCTGTTAGCTAAAGAAACTCGGCTGCTTTGAGGGGGAGACTCACTCTTTTGTCCATAGGTGAAGACTGGCTTAGCAGAGCCGCTTTGTATTCTCTACAGGCTTTGTGCCTTTGGCCCGCATATGGGCGTCTCTGTGTGTGTGTGTGTGTGTGTGTGTGTGTGTGTGTGTGGTGTGTGTCTGTGTGTGTGTGTCTGTGTTTGTGTGTGTATTGGGGGAGGTAGCCATATAAGTACTTAAGCAAAGTTTATATTTGTCCAGGAATTTTCGGAGCTTTGCTTTTCTGTGGGGTTGAAAAACAATAACCAGGCTGAAGGGACCGTGTCATTATAAGCACTTATGCAAAGTTTATATTAGCATTGGAAATTTGAACCTTGGCATGGATGGCCGTAACGCTTGCACAAAATGCCGTCTGGTTTAGAAATCAGTTTTTGTTTTTTTCCTTTCTTTCTTTCTTTCTTTCTTTCTTTCTTTCTTACCCTTTCTCTTTCTTTCTTTTTCTTTTTCAGGTTTTTTCTTTCTGAGTCCTTCTTTCATTCTCTTATTTTTTTTTGTTTAGGCCCAAAGAGCACTTTGATTTGACATTTGGAAACTTATGTGCTGCAAAGCAAGAGAAAATCCAAACCATAATGACTGTTTACTGCCTCTCTCTAGACTTCTGTTGGTTGTTATTTGTTTTGGGATTTCTTGCTTGTCTGTGTGTGTGTGTGTGTGTGTGTGTGTCTGTGCATGTGCATCTGTGTGTGTGTGTGTGTGTTTGAGAGAGAGAGAGAGAGAGAGAGAGAGAGAGAGAGAGTATATATCTGTCTGTCTGTATTCTGCATGGGTATTTTGGAATGCTGGCATGAAACAATGTGCTTCTCAAACCTACTAAGCGTACAGCACCCACCAATTTGAAGAAGACATAATTGTTTTGTTTGATCCGAGAGTGTCAGACGCAGCGCACAATGGAGGAAATGCTGCTCAATGCCAGCCCCGCCACCAGCAATGGCTCTGTTTGGTCATGAGGCCCCTCAGGATTCACCGCCTTCCCTCTGTGAAGTCCCTGTGAGGCAGCAAACGCCTTGCAAAGCTGCTCTGATTGAAAACGCCGCCGACCAATCTAATCTGCTGGCTATGGGCAATCTTCATGGCTCAGAGCAGGCGTGCAGGCTTCAGGCGCCCGGATCAAGTTCTGCTCGCTTGGTTCTTGGTTCGCGACGGCAGCAATTGCCAGCACAGCAGAGGAAGAAAATCTCCCCTCCATTTTACTCAAACTGTACACACACACACACACACACACACACACACACACACAGAACACAGAAGTACACAGATGCAGTCACAAACACACATGAGCACTAACACACACACACACATACACACACACACACACACACACACAAACAGAGCAGCCAAAGCGGCCCATCTGTGTGTGTCAGTCCTTGCTGTGTGGACTCTGGGATGGCATCCAGGGCTTGACCAGGCAGCTCAGGCGCTGTTTACCAAGGAGGCTGCACCAAGAGCTCTCTTCTCTGCTACAGTTACCTGCCTCACAGCAAAGCCAAGAGCTCTCAGACATAGACACGCACACGTGCACACACACACACACACACAGACACAGACACAGACACACACACACACACACACACACACACACACACACACAGACACAGACACACACATACATGCACACACACAAAGCTTTACTGTTTGGTTGAAAACACTGTTAAGCTAATTCACAATACATGTCTATATAGTACATTTTGCCTATATTTACTCAAATGCCTATAGTGTAGTAAGTATAGCGGCAAATTTGTGTGGGAACTATCTCCAAATCATTCTTCTGGCGGCTTTGTTTTTTTTTTTCACTGTTTATAAGGAGTCATTTTTCAGAGTCTTTGGTTCTTATGAAAACAAATCCTAACCCTAAACCTTACTCAAATCCTAACCACATTCTTACGCAATAACAAAGCATGCCGTTAGTCTTCCTTACCCAAAACCACAACGCTCAGCCTGCAATGATGTTTTATTAAAGGCAGAACATCAGCCCCATCATCCTAACTCAACATTGTTGTTACGTAATCTGTTAATAAATATTGCCCTTCAAGTGAAGATGTGCTCTCTGTGACACTAACCAAACAACATCTCAATCATGTGGATGGGAAACCAGAGACTGATGTCCAAGCCTCAAAGAGTGAAATTTCTATAAATGTATTCCCTCTGTATTTAATATAGACGAAGTCGCTGACTAGCTAATTTGCTGATGATTTGTGCAAATTAGGAAACCAGTGACAGAATTTAGATGGTCAAGGTTGGCAGCCGTTGGTTCAGTGAATGGTTGTGACAGTTTCCTACACTCTGAAAATGGGACCATCCTGCTATGCTCCTTATGTAGCCTAAAAGCGGTGTTGTTGACCAAAGAATGATAAACTTTGCAGTGCAGTTATTCCTATTTCCTTTTGATAAGTGTTCTCCACTAAAACAAACTCTTCATGTTGATATTAGCAGATGCACTCTGGGATGTACTGTATGCATGTGGGCTTTGACCTGATGGCCTGTTCCAGTGTCACATCTTTTTATTTTTAATTCTTTGAATTGTCGACACATTTTTAATTGAATTTTATCACGCTATGTCTGGGAAACTGTGTGATCTCTCGTGCATGGAGAAACACACAAGCACACATAGGGTATACGCACATGCATAAACTAATATGTGTGATATGAATATGTTTATTCATATCACACATATTTCATTGCACTGTTTGTGATACATGCACATGTGTGAATTCTGTGTGTCTGTCCACACGGGCTTGTGTCTGTGGCGGCCTGTATGAAACATACACCAGTGCGTCTGTGTATCTGTGTGTGTATTCCTCTTTGTGTGTGTGTGTGTGTGTGTGTGTATCTTGTCTATATCTCTGTTTGTGTGTGTGTGTATGTGCGTGTGCTTGTGTGTGTGTGCATGTGTGTGTGTGTGAGCTTTTGCATGTGCTTGTGCCTGTGTGTGCATATGTTTGTGTGTTTGTGTGTGTGTGTGTATCTGTCTCTCTGTGTGTATGTGTGTGCGTGAGCTTTTGCATGTGCTTGTGCCTGTGTGTATGTGTGTGTGTGTGTGTGTGTGTGTGTGTGTGTGTGTGTGTGTGTGTGGCATAGGCAGCAGGGGTGCAACATGTTAGCGTGTAAATTCTCACAGACTTATTCCCTTCACACCGATATCCGCTAATTCCTCTCTATTATGTTGTGGGACATTAATGAGATCTAAAAAGACCACATCATGGCCATTGATGTTTTTCAAATGAATGCATGTTTTCTGTGTCCAGAACCATCTGTCTGCCACCAGAGAGACACAGAGCCTGTGTGTGTGTGTGTGTGTTTGTGTGTGTGTGTGTGTGTGTGAGGGAGAGAGCAAGGCCATGGCTATACCCTCCCCACTAGGGCTATCTATTCATAGAGCTTAACCAGCCGTGAGATGGGCCTAGAATACCAAGTACAGACACTCCTCCTGTCTCCTCCTCTCCCCTCCTCTTCAAATGGCTTTCTTCTTTCATCCCTACCTCCCTTGCCACCCACACACCCACCCACCTCCACACACACACACACACACACACACACACACACACACACACACACACACACACACACACACACACAAACACACTCTTGCACTGCCACACAGACACACAGACAGACAGACAGACAGACAGACATTACACACATACACACACACTGTCACTGACATAGACAGATAAACTATGTAACTCACACACGCTCACACACACTCTTACACACACACACACGCTCGTCGATGAAGGAAGATGGCAGCGCGTAACCGTGGCGACACAGCAGGGGGTCAGAGGGCCAGCATGAGAGGTGATGGGGAGGAGGCACAGAGGGACGAGAGAGGGTCCATCTGGACGAGTGACCTGACATAATTAGATATTAATCCTGCTCCGAGGTGCTGATGTCTCCGAGAGAGAGACAGAGAGAGAGAGAGAGAGAGAAGGAAAAAGAGAGAGAGATCCACTTCTGCAGCGAAGGGGAGGAGGGAGAGTGGGGTGAGTGAGAAAGAGAGAGACAGAGAGAGTGGGAGAAAGAAAAAGAGAGTGTCATCCTTAAATGCTAAGCTGATTAGCTGGAGCATGTGTTTGCTGTTGAGCTAAGGGTGATCAGGGGCATGCAGGGTGTCAGATGTGTGTGTGTGTGTGTGTGTGTGTGTGTGTGTGTATGTAAGGGGGTTGTCTTCTCTCTGGGCTCATCTGTCCGCTTGTTTTCGTATTGACATTTGTGGAGAAGGAGGAGGAGGATTGGAGATGAGGAGAGCTGGTCGAGTTATCAAAGAAAAGAAAGAGAAAAAAGAAAAGAAAGGGGGATGGGGGGATGAGAAGGAGGGGTGGTGGTGGAGGGGTGGGTAGGATGACAAATACCAAAGCAGGATTCTTCTCCAGCGACAGATGGTGGCATGTGGGCACCATATGGGCACAGCGCCAACTCAACAATGAGGTATGCCTGGGTTCAGCACACAGGTACCCACCAACACCTGAGCTCCGTCTGCGGTATATTTCCCAGGAACTCCATTTGATCCCAACCATCCCACAATCCACCCTGCCGCTGACACTCTCTCTCTCAGACAGCTCAAGAAATGATGGAAAACTGCAGTGAAGGAAATTGAAAATACTTTTTTGAGTGAGATTTTTTTTTTTTTTTGTGAGTCACTTTAGACACCAACATGGAACTCTCAATCAACTGTGGTCTTTGCCAAGACAAAAGGGAAATTATGATTTTTTTCACTGTCCTCAGTATCTACTCTGTGCCGTGTAGTTCTGTGTTATGAAGAGAAGAAGTTCATTTAGAGTTGTGTGAGTGTGTATCTTTTCAATCGGGGTAATGATGATGAATGGAAGGGCTGTAAGTCTTTTCTTGAGGTGTCTGTGAAATGAATTAACACCATGGTGACTAGTCTGTTTAGGGAAACTCTTGAAAAGCTCTCTTAAGTAGACATCATCCAATTTGGAGACCCCCGAGGCTGTGTGTATGTGTGTGTGTGTGTGTGTTTGTGTGTGTGTTTGTGTGTGTGTGTGCTGTTCCTCAATGGAAGCAAACATTTAGGAGTAAATGGTGAATATTTTTTGTGTGATTTTCTTTCTTTCTTTTGGTCTTTCTTTCTTTTGTAGAGAATGTGTCAACTGATACTTATTATTTAGTAATAGTGATCATTATTACTATTACTACAACCCCAAAACTGGCAACAATTAAGATTTGTGTGTATTATTATTATTATTATTATTATTATTATTATTTAACAAATAGAAAGACAAAAAAGGTTGAGTTTTCTGTATGTTTTTTTTTTTCCTGAGAGAAGGTTTAACGAAAGCATGCATGACCTAACATGAAAGTGCAGGGCTGTGCAGAGACCCTTGGAGGGGAAGGGGCTCAAAACTTAAAAAGAGCCACATGGATTTGTAAACCTTCCATTTTCTTCTACGTTCTATTAACGTTACTTTATCAACCTTTAGATGAAAGGGTGATTCCAAACATCTTGGAATCTTACAGCCTATTACATAGATTACTGTTATGCTGCAGTCCTTACTGGCTCCTATATGCCCATTCTCTTAATATCAGCTTTCTACCGGTATGGATTAGGTGTTGCTTTTAATCAGAATTATCGATTTGCAAAAGGTAATACAGCATACTGATGCCTGTGTGCTGGGGCAGGCTTTTTAACAAATCCCTATTACCTCTGCCAAGCGGGTTATGTTTTCTCTGGTGTTTGTCTATCTGTCTGTTTGTCTGTCTGTCTGTTTGTGGGCAAGATAAATGGAAAAGTACTGCATGGATTTGGATTAAATTTTCAGATAACGTGGGTATTAGGCCAAAGAACAGATGATTACATTTGGATGGTGATGAAATTTGTATTGGGTCAGTGACCCTATATTGCCTTGGTGGAGGTTTGCGCTCTCCAAGTGCTTTTCTAGTTGAAAATGATATGAAGTGATAAGGCATTTACCAGTCATTAGTCATCTTACATTTTTTTGTTTTTCACAAATTACATAATGGGAGGTGATATCACCCAGGCCCACGCGTTATTTGCAACTGAAAGCTCATGCAGAGCTCATGCGAAGCTATCCTTCATGCCAATACAACCTGACGTAAACAATTCAGCCAGCCGTGTGTTTTCAATTTAACAAAAATTAGAAATGTCAATTAAGCTGTTACATACATTATTGACAAGGGCCATGTTTAACCCTTTCAACCCATTGCTATTTTCAGGGTATTATCTCAGTCATTATTAGGGTCCTCTTCACATAGCTTGTTTTCAGGACAGGCTATCCAAATTTGGCGATGTTTGATGTCATACTACTTTTATATGCCTTACATCAGCCTCGGTATTAAGGGGGGTGGATGGATGGGTTGGAGACCATGCAGAAATGATGTGAGATGAGATGTGAGATGAAGACTGAATTTCTAGCAAAGCACTAATCATACTGAGGAATGCTATACATATACAGCACACTCCATTGGAATCTGTAGGATCTGCTGTTTATTTTTGATATGCTATATGCATATATGGAGAGATCATGAGATATTTCCTGTCTATGAATTGGTGAAACATGGATGCAGAGCTGTACTAATCATTTGTCTGTAAATTCAAAGCTGAAAACAACTAGCAAGCAACGAGCACGTAACGTCATTGGAAAGGTCAGGTTGTGAAGTTTCATATGATATGTGTTTGATATTTGTGGGATGAAAACTCTCAGAGTAATCTGACCAGAGAAGAATGGGTGTCTTCTCAAAAGGGCACTTGGGACATGAAGGCACAGAGGGGCAGGGGCTAGAGCCCCCAAAACACCATTCTTCTGCACGCGCCTGTGAAAATGCGTGAAACAGCCAACTGCATTGTGAAGAGGATGCTGTTATCCTCAAAAAGAAAAGTTGAGGTTAGTACAATAGTAAAGCACTACCAAAGCAATCAATCAACCAAGGGGTGTAGTACTCTAGTAAAGCAACCACCTGCAGGTGAAGAGGTCTCTGTTTTAGATCTGGGTCTTAGTGTGCAGCTCACCGTGCTACATCAGAGAGACAAGCCTGCAGAAATTCACAGTAGCAATGCAGCAGCTGGCAATTATTCAGTCAGCGTTTCCCATTGCTGCCTAGAACTGGTCTGGGGCTTGATGTTCGGAGGGGAACACCATCCAACTCCTGTCAATGAAATAATCTGCCTAAACCGTGTAGCAGATCGAGAGGCAGAGAGGTTGCTAGGCAACCTTATGAGTCGCGTGATGCCAAGAGAGCTGGAACATGGTTCACTATATCCTATGAGAGCTCTCCAGAGGGGGGTTGGTGGGGGTGGTTGGGGGGAGCAGAGAGAAAAGGGGGACAGAAGAAGCAGGAAAAAATAATGAAGAAATGAAAGAGAGAAAGGAAGGGAAAGGGATAAGAAATAAATAGGTGGATAACCAGTACACTGGTCTACAGAGACAGTGAGTGAATGAGTTGGTGCATGTGTAAGTGAGTAAGTAAGAGAGCAGACTAAATGTGTAGGCTCTTTGCTGGTGTGTGTGTGTGTGTGTGTGTGTGTGTGTGTGTGTGTGTGTGTGTATGTGTGTGTGTGAGGGAGAGAGAGTGAGTGTATGTATGTGTGTGTGTGTGTGTATTTGTATGTGAGTGTTTGTGTGTGTGTGAGGGAGGGAGAGCAAGTGTGTTTGTGTGTGTGTGTGTGTGTGTATGTGAGGGAGACAGAGTGAGTGTATGTGTGTGTGTGTGTGTGTGTGTGTGTGTGTGTGTGTGTGTGGTGTGTGTGTGTGTGTGTGTGTGTGTGTGAGAGAGAGAGTGTGTGTGTGTGTGTACAAGAGCCTCATGTTTTAGTGAAATGAGCTCTAATCATCATGAGGAAAACAGCCACGGGCGTCTGGGGGAACAATGCAGGGCCTGTTGCAGGCGTGAGACTTAAGCACTCTCAGCTGTGCTCACAGTGTCAGTGTGTTTACTGTGCATTCACCCTCTCTCTCTCTCTCTCTCTCTCTCCCTCTCTCTCTCTCTTTTTCTCTCTCTCCCTCCCTCTTTCTCTCCCTCTCTCTCTCTAGCTCTCTCTCACCCCCTCTCTCTTTCTCTCTTTCTCTGAGCCAGTCTGCATATTTACCTTACAGATAGGTGTGAAATTTTGTTGCTTCATACAACTTGTACTTATCACACAAAGTGAGGCTTTAGAACAAGCAGAGATACCTGCATGTGTGTTTTTCTTTCTTGTTAAGAGACTAAGGGGTGAAGTAGAGGGTAAAGGGTTATGAGTGAGTGAGTGAGTGTGTGTGTGTGTGTGTGTGTGTGTGTGTGTGTGTGTGTCTGTGTGTGTGTGCAAAGGTGTGTTGTTCTTTAGGATTGTTGAGAACTATTTAGGATGTGTGTGTTAAACTCAAACACTGTGCTGAGAATGAGTCCTTATGTTTGGTGACAGATGCACTGTGTAGAGTATTGAGAGACCACCAGTGTTTTCTTGGCTGGTGGAGTCCTCCATTAGTCAAGCTGTAAATCAACAGCCATGACAATCTGGGGAGGCAAACATCATTTTATCACACTTACATAGTAGCATGAGACTTCAGCAATATTCAAGTCCATTACTTATGCACTTACATAAAATGAGGCAATTCTAATCAATCCTATCCTGTCATATTTTTTTTCCTGGACGAATATAAGTAGTAAAATAACTGCTGTGTTCACATATTTACTAAATAAAACAGATTTGGTATCCTAAGTAAACTCAAACTCTGCTAACATGAATAGCGGAACATGTCTGTGCAGTCTTAGTGAGAGTTAATGGTTAGAAGACGTTGATAGTGACTTATAAGCCATTAATAAACACATAGTAATTGATAGAAATCTTATGATATAACACCATTATTACTTATTGCTGATCAGCCACAATGCCTCAGTACTGGCCTAGGATTGGTGAATCTACTCCCACTAACCACTAAATCCAAAGAGCAGCAGTCTTCTTCTCAGCCCATGGAGCTGCTCTCTCTCTTTCTTCCCCAAGCTGCCAGCCATACATCCAGCGGGCCAGCACTCAGCTCTCCAGAGAGCCTCAGTCTCCACATCTCTCACATTAACACTCTGTTTGGCAGAGTGCCTCCCGACCCAACACACAGACACCCCCTGGTCTCTCCGGGACTCTGCAACAGAAACAGGGCAGTCTCAGTACTGCCCAGCCAAATGGCTTCTGCTATAGTGTGAGTGAGTAAGGCTGCAGAAAACCAGTGGAGATACATGTGTGAATTAACCTGTGTTATGAAGAAACTCGTTGTTGTATGTCAGCAATGCTGGCATACTTTGTGAGAATCCTCATTTTTTAGTTGTATGCTTGGAGTAAGGTATCACTTTAAGGAAACTGTAATAGAATTCAAATGACATGCAAGGAGCTCGACTGGTAATAAACCAGAACTTCTCGTTCTACACTTCATTTCACACAGAAGGTCTGGCCATTTGGTAGGGAGAAACGAGGTGTTTAAGTTTAAAAAGTTCAGCCCTTGACTGACAGCCTCCCTAGACTGATAGCATTCTAGCTCTGCATTCACAAAGCCTCCCTCTGATTGCTGATTGGATGTGGTAAAAATGCCACCGGAGACAACAAGCTCAGTGGGATCAAATCCAGACTAGCACTGCAGGGAGATAATAATGAAGTGGAAGTGTGTAGGAAGGCGTGGCCAGGCTGGAAAAGAGCAGAATCACTCATCAAAGCAAAACAAAGTGTGCATGAACTAATTCTGTACTGCATGCATGCAGGCCTGTTGAGCCCAAGATGTTTGAGAAGGTGCTTATGGTATGAAATTAGCAAATAGATTTTGTCTGGTTATTTAATTATAGCTTTGGTTAGATTTTACACTATACACTTTACACTTACTTTTTACACACCCACCATTTAAATCAGGCCACTTTACAGTCCCCCAATGCAGTAGCCTAGTTTTGGATTTTATACAGACCTTCCAAATGCATACATGCCAAAGATTAAGAGCCAATGATGACTTCCAGAGCTTTGATGATTAACCTGGTAATGAACATGATTGATTTCATATGGCTACTGTATATTTACATTTGATTTCATAAAGGCTATTGCACGCTATGGAACAAGTTAGTTTACCATCAGAATGACTTTGAAGCTATTATCAAGGCATGGATCTTTAACAAGGGCACAAACACACCTAAAGGTTAACTTTGAACTTTAACTTAAATGCTAACACTCTTCAATGAACAAAATCAGATCAACACAGACAACATGTGTTCTGTGCTGTACATTTACCAGAGATCTTGTGAAATCAAATTCATAACATTTATAAGTCCAGTTGTTTTTCCCACATCACTCTCAAGCATGTTGGAATTGTAGATCTGCAGCCCATCAGCCAGTTTTTTAATTAACACTGTCTTTCATCCTAAATGATTTACAACCAAATTACAAAATAGATGAGGATTTTAGACATATATCCAGTCTGATATTGCCTTTATGTGTTTTGAGTTTATATTTTTTATTGTTTCTCTTTTGGAGTGTATAATTCTTGATGCAAAGGCAAAATAGGTTTGCCTTGAGAAAGCTGTCCACAAAAGTCCAAGAAAAGAGTGTGCCTGGAAGTTAGAAGCAAGGGAGTTAATAGTTGAGCAGGCTGGAGAACTTGCAAGCGCTCCCAGCTGTGTGCATTTTAATACACTTAAACACAAAGCATTTACATCCCAAAAACCCCCCCTCCCCATCCCCTCTTACCCCCTGCGCAGAAACCAACCTCCACCCCACTACTCCAAAACTCCCCCCCCCCCCCCCCCCCCCCACACACACACACACACACACACACACCGCCCCCCTTCCCTCAAGACTGGGCCGGGGGCCGACCTGCAGTTTCCTCTACCTCTGGTGAGCGGTCTGGTCCAGAAACCCACGTGGAGGCATTTAACCAAAGTGGGGGCAGCAAATGATTAATTATTGAATTAATTAGAGAAGCACAAAGGACTCCATCCATGCACTAAGCGGGAGAGCCAGACACTGTGGTGGTGTGTTAATGGCTTTGTTTGGGCTGCGCTGGGGATGGCTTTGGGCTATATGATAGTTGCTGGGAGAGAGATAAGCAGTTTGGGAGGGACAAAAGCTTTGGTGGGATAACAGAGGCAAGAATAAGTGTGGAGGAGAGTGTTTGGAATCCAAGCAGCAGGTGAGTGAACGAATGAACATGTGCATGTGCATGTTCTTGTGTGTGTGTGTGTGTGTGTGTGTGTGTATGTCTGGTGTGTGTGAGATGGTGAGGTAAGGTGTATGGGGGCCCATGGGGGCCACGGGTGACGTGACGTGCACACATGGGCCCCTAAGAGTCTGAGTGACGTGTGTGTGTGTGTGTGTGTGTGTGTGTCTGTGTGTGTGCACTCTTCCAGATGTGTACCTCGGCCGCTACTGCCCCAGACGCCACCTCCACACCAGCTCACCAGATGAGCGGGCCGCATGCTTCACTTTCTATTTCTTTTTCTTTTTCTCTCTCTCTCTTTCTCTCTCTCTCTCCCTTACCCTCTCCCTTTCTTTCGTTCCTTTCTTCCTTCCTTTTTTCCTTCCTTTCTGTTTATTCTCTTAAATTTTTGA
>PYXC01000813.1:2330000-2437500 GCA_015244755.2 Tenualosa ilisha
GGCTAAGAGGATCCGTTACAAAGCTTTGGCGCCACTAGAGAGCTGGTGGTCACTCTCTCTGAGGAAGGTGGTGTTGAGAAGTGGGGGGGGGTCAAAAGGTCAAAGGTCTTCCTGCTCGGATACTGGGAGTTGACCAGAGTGATTGACTGAGAAAACAAACTTGGGAAAGCTATAAAAAGGTCGGGTGCTACTGCAACCTGCCCATCTCATATATGTATGTATGTGTGTACACTCCTGTGTTGAACCAATCCTGAATACTTTTTATTATGCCAGAGTTTAAATCACCGATGTTATCTCTCTCCCAAGACGTACGCCGTTGTAAATGTCAGACAATTGATATAGCTCGCTTGAGTAGTGTAGTGGGATCACTGATCAAAATCGTTCCCTAGAAATATATTCCTGAGCCCTGACTTGGACGGCATTTCTTAAGCCTTTGTCCATTTTGTCTGTAATGGCTACATGAGAGTCCACACAACTGACAGTGAGGGTACAGAAAACGCTGGCGATGGTTTTGTCAGTGCAGTTAATATGTTGTCAGTAGTGTCATGCATGTTTCTCACAGTCGTACACACTCTTTTGTTTGTGTGTGTGTATATGTGTGTGTGTGTGTGTGTGTGTATCTGTGTAGTCTGAGTGTGTGCCACTGTTGTTTAGACTACAGCCTTACTACTGCCTAAAGTGTAGTAAGCAAAATGCAGGCCATATTATCAGACAAATTCAAATTCAGCTTGTTCAAAAAGGCAACTATTCTATTGTTATGAAACAGAAACCACTTTTAAATCCAAGCGTGATGTAAGGTCTATGGAATCAGTGTGTAACTATTCAGTGTTTTTACCACTCTATTCAGGTCCCAGCAACAGCAACACTAATTGATTCAGCTAATTAGCTTTAAAATCCCAAACATTTGTGTGTAATTGGAGAATATAAAAAACGGGGCGTATTTCTGCTTGCTGCTGTTTCTCCGCACAGTAGCGAGGTTAACAAGTGCAAACACAATGCTTTGGGAGGCAGTGAACATAAAACCTGACTGGAAAAACATGGACTTGGAGAGTTTTTATCCACTCTTACTGAATGAGCGCTGCTAAGCATCATTTGCTTAGGGCCTTTTGGGTGGAGAACCTGGTTCTGCCATAAACAAACAAACAAAAAAATGGCCCTGCTATAGTCAAGGTCCCAAGCGCTCTAGAATCTTTGGTCCCAAGTAAGAGTTCTGGTTCTGTATGGTTCTCTGTTTGTTTATTTGTTTGTTTGTTTGTTTTAAAGAGAAAAAGAAACTTAATGAAATTACAAAGCTTGTCTTTTTAATGGGATTAAAAACATATCATAAAAAAAGCACAAAAAAATTTTCACTTAATCAGGTGTCAATTAGCATCTGTTCAAGACTGTCCAATCTGGCTATGGGCTATGGGCCTGGGGCTCCACACACTGAGAGAGACAGCAAGAGGAATTGAAAGCAGGAGAGGCCAGAGAGGAGAATATGACCAGCGCACGCACTTCTTTCTTTCGTTCTTTCTTGCTTTTCTTTTTCATGTTGTTCTTTTCCTCTTTCTTTCCCATGCACATCTTTTTTTAATGCAGCAGGAGGAGACAGGTCAGCCCAGAGTTCTCAGAGAACACTGAGGTTTGTGCGCAAACACACAAGCAGGAAATGTTACGGTCATTTTAGCATCCACGGGGCATTTAACCCCCACGACACACACTGCATTTAAACAGTGAGAAACTCACCTTAAGCAACAGTGCGACATGACAGCAACACCCACGTCAGGCTCTGCTGTCTGCATACACACATGCTTTTGGGTTGCCCTCATGGCCACTATGTTCAACACAGAGACATTGTTAGGAGGGGCATGAACAAGAAGACTTTGTGTCTGGTCTTTGTATTATGTTTTTGTCTGTCGGTTTGTCTGTGTGTGTGTGTGTGTGTGTGTAGTGTGTTTATTCATCTATGGCTACCGCACACAAGCTCTTCATGTTACCCCTGTCAAAAGCAGTTGTGGGACCTAGAATCGCTGACTGTACTGAGCAGCATCACAGCAGAAATCACTTTCTCATATTTATCAACAAGGATCTGCCCCAGGCAGAGGCATAAGGTATGTGACTGGCCCTCTAGGTTGTCAGTCAAACAGAGGAATGCAGGTGATAGGCTGAGAAGAGCTAAGAAAAGAAGGGGAGACAGAGGTTCTCAGCACAGACTGCTATGCTCTGTACACTGTCTTCCCCCAGTAAATATTTTTTAGAGTGAAGGATATCAAGGGTGAAATGCATTTTGGGTAACATGATATGTACAACACACATTTTCCTATATGTAACGTCAGTGAGGATGTATGCAAGAACATGTTTGGATCCAAAATTTATACGTTTATTATGTGTGTGTGTATATATATATATATATGTGTGTGTGTGAGTGTGTGTGTGGGCCCTTTGGGCCTGTATGACCAGGGACAGTGCTGTTTATGACAGATCCCTGAGCTGTCCAGCACCATGCTAAATGAGACGCGTGACTCATTGGATCAAACAGGGGATTAGCCGGTAATGATCTGGCAAATGGTTTTGAAATTGTAATTATCTACCCCGGCGCTTCTACGGCCAGGCGTAGTGATGTGGATGGAGAGAAACGAAAGGGGAAGAAATAGACAAAGGGAGGGGTGGGAGGAAGGGATGAGAGAGAGAGAGGGAGAGAGAAAGAGAAAGAGAGAGAAAAAGGGAGAATGGGAAGAAGGGAGGGAGGGAGGGAGGGAGGGAGAGTGTCTCAGGATAACAAAGTAAGACGCTTTGACCAAACAAGTGGATATTTCAAAGAAAATGGCATTAGTTCTTGTGTTGTCTCTCTCCTTTGTCAGCGTGGAGTGGATGTGTTAGTATTCCTGCGCCGACTGTAGTGGGCTCAGAAGCTGATCCATGGATGTGTGTGTGTGTGTGTGTGTGTGTGTGTGTGTGTGTAACTCAATGGGCCTGAGATTGCGCTACCTATGCTGGTGCAAACACTTAACCTGGCCAATCACCACATTGCCCAGGATCCTCACCTTCACTGCAACCAGTTTTAAAGGGCTTGTGAAAGCAAATGGAGAGTGGCTATGAAGAATTAGCATTTCCCCTGGAAACCAAACTAAACCTACCATTTGTGTATTTGCATCAGGTGCACAGAGAATGCAGTTGTTAAAAAATGCTGTATTTATGATGCTGTCTCCTTCTGTAATTGTTTTTGTGAAGTGTTGAAATCAGTGTTTTCTGAGTGAATGCTGAGTTTAATATTAAGATGAAAGTCTCTTTCCTTTTCTTTGTCATCAATCTGGATCACACACATCTATTTTTCAAGTCACAGTAATCTTCCTCCTGTGAAAACAACAGCAATATGTCTATCCTATTCCTTTGATTGAAATTCAATAACACATTTCTCAGAACAATGGTCTTGGTAATGAGTTGATGAAGGAGCTGGTGTGATGCTGGGCAGTTCAACCATGAAATGACATATTCTGGTGTGTGAGTGATTATTGCCACCTGCTGGGCTAAAGAAGAAGCATGTCCACATAGCATTGGTCATATAACTGCCAACACTGCCACCAAGTGGACTGGTAGGTTACTTACATCTGTAAAGAGGGGTTTCTGTCTTCCTGGATCTTAAATGAAGTTGTCTGAATGTGCATTGCATGTGTTGAAGTGTGTGTATGTGTGTGTGTGTGTGTGTGTGTGTACTGTATGTGTGTATGATCTGTGTGTATGATCTGTGTGGGAGATCCTGGCCTGATTCTATGTCGTGTCTCTTCCTTCCTGCATCCCTGCTGTGTCCAGGTGCTCTCCTCGTCAGTAGAGTTCCTCTCCATTGCTGACAAGCTGACCGTTTAGATTCTCTCACCCACAACTAGTCACTGAGCATGTATATGTGTGTGTGTGTTTGTGTGTGTGTGTGCGTGTGTGTGTGTGTGTGTGTGTGTGTCCATATCAACCAAGATGAAGGAGGGGATGTATGTGTGTGTCCCCATGGAAGCCAAGATGAAGGTGTGTGTGTGTTTCAGAGAGAGAGAGAAAGAGAGAGAGAGAGAAAGAGGGAGGGAAAAAATGAGAAAGCTATTTTGCGCTTTGAATCATTGCTTCACTCATAACTCTCATTCTTCATTCTTTCTTTAGGGTGATGTTTTCAGCCTTGGATTTCCAGCCATCAGAATGCATATTATATGAATGTTGAACTACATCAGTTAGACAAATACTGTACTCAGCAAATAGTGCTGAGTGCTTAAACTATATTGTGAAGTACACATACAGTCACACAGATCATGTGTGTGTAAATCTTGTTACTTTATACTGCTTGAAGTTGGATTCCGAAAATATCAACACTAATTTGATTTTAGTTGCAGAGCAAAATTCATCTCAATCTCATAATAAATATGAGGAAAAGAGCCCTCATATGTTAAACTCTGACAGGAATGCTCCATCTTCACAGACAGACATACTGGCATGACACCCAAATAGCAATTGGACAAATGTCCTGAGGTTCTCTGACACACTGAATGGATTTGGAAAAGAAAAAACGCTGTATGAAATTCTTTTTTCTTTGGCATATTTTTGTCTTGATGCCTTATGGTGGCGAAGTATGGCCATTGCGCGTGCTTGAAGTGTAGCTTAAGACACGTAGCCCGTAGTGTAGAATACATCCTGATCCCCTGAGGCTCGACAGCAGATGAGGACAGTATTACTGCGGCCCAGTCTGGCCCTGAACTGTTTCTGATGCTAGCTAGCATCCAAAAGGTTTGTCCCTGTGCCCTATATGCTTTGTTTTATGCATGTGTTTTGGTCTTTTTTCGAGGATACTCCCATGACCAACCACACTGCTGCTTATAATTCAGGATTACAAATCATAGAGCAGTATGTGTGGCTTGTCCATAAATCTATATGTACATTTACTTTCATTCTTTTAGTAGATTATTCTACCCAAAGTGATTTAAAAGTGACTAACAACATTCAAAACAATATCCTGAGAGACATTAATGCAAGCATGGAGAATCATATTTGACAATATTATAGAAATAAACAGTGGGAGAAGATAGATAGATAGATAGATAGATAGAGAGAGAGAGAGAGAGAGAGAGAGAGAGAGAGAGAGAGAGGCGCTACTAAGGACAGGCTGGATTGCCTTATGTGAGGAGTGGTAATGCCAGATTTTGCTCCACTGAGAAATGCAATGGCCAAGAGGTAGAGCCTGTATAACTGTATCCATTGGTTTATTGTATGGGTTCACGAGTTGTTTCAGTCAGGACTTTAAATTATCCTAATGCAGTAATGCAAATACTTAGAATTTTATCTGAACTAGAGTGTACCTTGATGTATTTACCTGATACAGTAAGGTGCTGGTTTGTACTCTATGAGAGGGCTTTAAAAATAAGTGAATTAAAGATTTAATTTTACCCACAATATATTCCAGAATTTTTGTCAGTGTATTCCAACATATAGGAGTATATTTTCAGGAACTGCCATTGATATACTAACTAACATATAAAGATTACACCCAACCAGTGGAATTATAGGCATATAGCTTTGATGGTTGTCAAAATAGTTATGGAAATATTTCATCAAAATTTTGAGATCATACCTTTACACACCAGAGAGCTGCGTAAAGCAAGACTGCAATTTTAAGAATGGTTTATGCACTGTTCAATGATAGTCCATTTAGTTTTATTTTTACATTGTTTGTGGTTGCAAAAATGTATTTATTCTGTTAGGCTAAATCTCCTCTTAAGGAACAACAAAAAAATGTATTGCCAGTGCAATGATTTATATCTTTCCTTGTAATAATCATAAAGGCCGTAACAGAAATCCAGTAGGCCTATTGCTTTTATGGGATTTTAAGTGTTCAAACTGTCTGTTTCTCTTCGCTGCAGCTCTCATTAGCTTTCTTATTTACAACTGACTGTTTAAACACCATTTCACAGTCTTGTGAAGACACTTCTGCTCTTGCACAATGTTTTAGGCCCATAATCCTCTTATATGTGAAACGTGATCGATGGCAATATGCTGTCTTATTAATGTCAGGCATGTCTTAGGACTTTTGTGAATCTTTTATTTTATTGAAATTTCCACTTTCCCAGCAGTACCTAACCATTTGTTCCTTACCAAACCACTAAACTGAGGCTTTAGCCTAATTGATCAAATTGTTTATAGTCTCTCTTTTTATTGATGTTGCTAATTTATAATTTTATTATGTAGACAAATGTGGGATTTCACACTGGGTAATCATTCGCTTTCACACTGTGTTATATGAATAGGCCTATGAATTATGAAATCCACAGTTCACCGAGCTACACTGTAATCTCTCAAATCATCTCAGTTGTGGATGACACATGGCTGTTGCTTCAACATTCTCATGTTGGTGTTGCCTGTTGTACCTTTCTAACGAAACGAAGATTTCTCTAAATTAACGCGCGCCGTTAAACTTTTATTGTGAAGTAGCTGGAGGTGAACATTTGGTGAAGTAAGTAAATGAGAAGATCGATGTAAGAAGATTAGGGCAATCCTACTGGCGTATGAGGCTTGCAGTGTGTTATCTCAGCGCACAGGTGAAACAACAACTGCTTGTCGCGAAGAGACAGTTGGTCAACTGTATGTCTTAAACAAATTCAAATAGTCTACACCTACGCGTGATTGCCAGGTAAGAGTATTATAATGAACAGGTAACCTGCAGTGAAATATAATCTGACAATATCCAGTATGTTCAAAAAAAGAAGACAAGAAAGTGACGAACAAGATGAAGACGATGGCGAGGAAGAGGACGAAGAAGACTCGCTTGGCAGCAGAGGAAACCGTCTCACGGGCCCCTTTTCTTTCGTCTTCGATTTAATGTCAGGTAGACTGTGACAGTCAAAGCATTTTACATTCTCTGACTAGTACAGCTTTATAATTGCTAGCCTTGCGACCAACTGTCGCTATACGTTCTTTTACCTTTCATTTCACATGTTGAATCTTAGGCTCCGTAACAGAAAGGTCGTAGGTCATACAGGGCATGAATTTCGCAGTGCTATTTTGTTTTGTGTTGGCTTTGGCTACTTAGTTATTAGTTTTTATGCAGCCTGCCATTACTAAGTGTTTTCCCTACTAGCCTAGGCCTAGGGCCAGCCTACTAACGTTACAGTTTTACAGCTGCGACGCCGCGTGAATCATCATTATGTGATTTACCGACAATAAATAAATTATCTGGGAGATACACTTTTCCTGCACAGGCCTTAAAGATGTTTTATCAAGATGCCGACATCACAACGACTTTGACCTTTATAGAATTATTTAAAATTTACGAAAAATAACACTAATCCTCGCATATAAACTGCATGGTCCGAACTCTTCCACTGCAGCTGTTGCGCGAGATGAATCCAACGAAATATGATGTAAAGTCCATATCGTTCGCCTGTCAGTGCGATTCTGATAACGCAACAAATCACTTCACTTCAAAGGTGTGTTATTCATCTAAGCAGATACCGAGAAATGGTTAGCCTTTTCAAAAAGCAAAGCGGAGCATTTTTTACAACAGAGAGACCAAAAAAACAAGAGCAATTGATCGACACCGCATGTCACAAGAGCAACCCGCAGTTGCGATGCATCTTGTTAGAGCTATCACAGATGGCTTCCACCTGTAAGGCGAAAAAAAAGTTATTTGTAGCTTGCGGAATAGAGTATTTGACTTCAGCTATATTCAAGTTCACTTAGGATGGGAAATGCGCAATGACAAGCCTATCACGCTCAATGAATTTAGCTTCATGATTCGGATAATGTTTCAAATTTTACGAGGCCTTGGTGATTTATGTCGGCCGGAGACTGACAGGTCTGTAGGCTACTGTTGATTTGAGGCAAAGTATTGAGCTCTAGGCAAATAGATATGAGTTAAAGTTTTTCGACGTCTGTCTTGTTCTTAGCAGCAGTGGTAGAATGTATGAAGTATGAGCTTTTTAATGAGTCAATAATCGCATTAGGCAAAAGCCTTTATTTTCTTGGTAACGTTTACGAGACACTCAAATCAAGTCATAATCGTATGGGGGGCGACTGAAAGGACACAGGGTTGAAATAAGGCTTCCATTAAAGTGCCCTTCACAATTGACCCCTGGTAAAGTTTCAACTTTCAAAAAACTATTGGTAAATAACTTTAATCTCACAATGGAAACATTGTGGAGAAATCAAAGGGAAGCGTTTTCAACTAAAAACACATGCCACAATTATTGGCACCCCTCCACTGAACATCAAAGCCTGAACTTGCCAATAGCCTATTAATAGTCCTCTCCTTTGACATGCTAAAACCTTTGACGTATGAAAACGTATGAAAAAATGATATGAAACCTATGATTATCCTTACAGAATCTATCTAGTTCATCCATTTTCAATGTCCTCTTCTCTGCATTCTCCTCTGTAGCTCCCTGCACTGTTTTTCTATGCCATTGAGGACTGGGGACTGAGAGATTCATGCATGGTAATGGCTTGATTTGTATTTGGTAAGCTGTAGGCTTTTGATCAGTTTGATCATGTCTTACTGCTAGTGTTTTGTTAGCGACAGATTTGGACTTATAATTTGATTTAAACATATTTAGTTATTTCGCAGCATGTCCTGGGCCACTGCTGTAGACTGAACCCAGTATTTTACATTTGTAATGACAAGACAGACATTGCCTAGTATACCTTTTGAATAATCTATCAACATGGAAGTAATGTCTGAATGATATTACAGTTTTACTTAAGAAGCACTTAATGAAACTGGGATCCACTTGATCCTCATCCTCACTCCTCACAGCAGAACCCAGCATATCCAATTGTGTTAACCCATTTTCATTGGTTTCACACATTTTTCATAGAGTTTTTCAAAACATTTAACACAGCTCTCTTAGAAAGTTCTCAAACTCAATTGAATTACTAGCTTGAACAACTGGAAATAATCTATTCACAACCAAAAAGATATTTCTGCAAACATGTGAATTACTAATGTCACTGTATAAATCTCCATAATTCTTTAATCCACAATCATTCTTCATGCATATAAGATACCACCTTCGGTTTTTGCTATTTGGAAGGGTGGGTCAAAGAGGTCAACAGCATATTGAATTGTGAATGTATCCATGTTTTGATGAAAAAGGAAGGTCAATGAAAACTGGAAAGTTACCCTAGTGTATGACGTGCACTGTATTGTAGCATATTTGCCTAGGTGCTTATTATGGGTCTTGCATGTCAATGACAGTTACTTTACTGTAAGTGTTGAAGGAAAGAATGAAATGTATGTTGTAACATGCTTGGCTATGGTTCTTTTCCACACATTCAATAACCAGGTAAATGGTACAAGTATAGCAAAACCTAAGGCAGAATCTGCTTATTTTAAAAGTAAAGTTTTGCATTTCGTTCTCCTTTGTGTTATGATTGACTGAGAGTACTTACTGATCTGACCATTGATTGTGTTGTTTGAAGGAAAAATGTGCTCATGTTTAAAATGTTTTGTCACCGTTAGAGCATTTTGCAAACAAAATGCTCCTGTTTAGGCCTTTGTGTTAACTGATTTGAAAATGTGGATTCTGAAATGATGGCTGCATCAAAGTAATCAAGAAAAACTGTATTGTGAACTAGTTCAACATTTTTCAGGATCAGTTAGTTCAGGATTTGAGTTTATACAAATAATAATAAAATAACAACAACAACAGTAATAATAATACTCTATATTGAATTGGTACCAATAATTGGAAAAAAAGTCTTCATGATGCATTTCTATGCGTATTTTTTTTTTTGTCCAATTGAATTTGCTTTCCTGTTTTTTTTGTATGTTTTTTTTAAAGTGGCCCTGGATGTCTTGTTTTTCTGGCCCCCCACCCCAGGATCAATGACATATGTGTTTACATGCACATATTTGGAATAAGGTTGAAAGTTGTAAATGCCTATGATAACACATAATACCTTAAAGTCATTATTATGTATAAACAGTTATGAACACTAATGTTATTAGTTATATGGCTTTATAAATGCATTATAACCCTTTATGAGTTTGTTTATAATGCTTTATGAAGTGTTACCAACACGTCATACCAGCCAGGAATCCTTTAAGGCATTTTTTGGTTTTACCTACTGAATCTATTTGCAATGTGGCATTTAATTCACTAGAGGTCACTGTAATTTTTGTATTTTCGTGGGCGTCGCATGTGCATGTCGTCATTTCATGTGCGACATGTTGGACAAGTTGACACACCAGTTTCTTCCAGTTTTTGTGTCTCTCCTAATCATTGTTACCCTACTGGATTACAGTACATTCTGTCCTTTTGTTAGCTAGTAAACATTGATAAAGCGTTCTTGTTGCCGGTTGTATTAGATTTATTCTAAGAACTTATCATAAACATATAACCTGTCAAGTGTTCCTAACGTTAGCTGACCAGTCTCCTACGTAAGGTAATGTTAGCGTCTTGACCCATGTGAGCGCAGCGTAGGCGGCAGAGGGAAGGAAATGATCGGTTTGTTTGGCTTTGCCTAAAGTTTCATAACGTTGTCGTTACCCAAAATATGATAACGTTACTTCCGCGTATATCATGTCGCAAACAGTGTAGTTAAACTCTGCTGAACACCAGCTTTTCCGCTAACTTGCTAACGGAAGTCTGCCCTCGCCACCAGGATTTCTCAAAACTTTGGGCTGTTTTAGACGAGTCGAGATGCTGAATGTCCCATCTCAGTCATTTCCCGCTGTTGGTTCCCAACAACGCGTGGCACCATCAGGACAATCTCGGAACAAGGTAAGTTGGGTAATGGTAGCAGTATTCCTGAACAGGTGTGTTGTTTTCGTGACAGATTTACAGACCGATTTAACTGTGCTAGGATACTCCCCTTTTCATGTATGAGGTGCCACAGTGTTACGTTCACAAGACAATGTGTGATTCCTCTTCGTTCCTTCGTAACTTCCTTACTTGGGGGGGAAAAGGTGACTTAATTCATGTGAAACGCAGATGTTTAATCTGTGCTGTACTGGCTTCGTTTTGAGTTAGCAATGTAGCGTTATGTTTTGTAAGTAGCTTTACGATAGACGAAGCGTCTGTTAAATACAATGGTTTATTGTACTGTTATGTCACCTGCCAAATGCGACAAAAATAAAAATATAAGCCCAGATTTCAACAAGTTGATATGCCGTAGGCCTTTTGGAAATCTCAACCTCCATCGTTTGGTGACAAACACTTAAGTCAACACTTATCATATACACATACTGCATCCTCTGAGAATCTGCCTTGATACAGTTCTCATATTACTTTCCTCCATTAACATTGGACAGATGTTTTATCATGGCTTCTTGTTTTTGTTGCCCAGTGGTTACTCTTGAATGACAACTGAATGATATTTAAATCCATAGGCCTACTCACAAGGGTCTCTTGTTTTGACTTTGTAGAAAGGGTGGTCTCTAAACCCATGATTAGTGAATTACTGTAAGGTTATTTCAGGGAAAACAATTTAACAGGGTAAACCGTTGCAAATTAATTCTGTGTGTGTGTGTGATTTTGTCTGTGTGTGATTTTCTGTAGGTGGCCTTGAAGCCAGGCCACAGTCTGATGGACTGGATCAGATTAACCAAAAGTGGCCGTGACCTGACAGGGCTAAGAGGCCGACTCATTGAGGTCACAGAGGAGGAGTTACGAAAACACAATAAAAGGAATGATTGCTGGACATGCATCCGAGGTAACACAAACTATATCATGCTAAGAGACTTAAATGTCCCTGGAACCTGTATTATGACAGATGTTACTTCCTGTCACAAGATAAAATAACACAGGGTTAATCTCAAATGCAAGACTAAGATCTAAACCCTGAAAGACTTAACTAATGCTAATAAGTGTTTGAGTTTGCGAGGCTGTGAGTGCTCATCTTGCTATTTGCAGTATTAGGACTTCAGGTGTCTCAAACAGTTACGTTAACAGCACTGAGGTCATATTGGAAACACAGTTCTGTTTGTTTTATGATAATTGTTTGCCAGCGTTCTTATTGCTTCCATGCTTTCCATATGTTTCACACTGCAATGCTATCAGGTGTGGGTAATTCCTTTTGGGTGCACAAATTCCAACTTCAGGAAAGGGCTCAGAACGGATGTGAACACACATCAAAGTCTGTGAGTGCGGACATGGAGACAGGGTAACAGTCAGTTCTGTAACAGTAGTCAGGAGTAAAAGCACAAGATGGTGTTTGCCTTGGTGTGATGATGACAATTGTCAAGGTTTTGTGGATGTGTCTTTTCTTACTGCAGGTGTGTTGTACCCCATCAGAGATACTATTCATACTGTATCTTGCCCTTAAGCTGAGTTTGTCAGTAAGTTAAAAGTGACCCAATTCCTATTTTTTTCTCACATATGTGCCATGACAGTGTAAACAGTAAAAAATTTTGATTTCCTCAGATCAGATTCAGGCCTATTTCATATGTGGTAAAAAATCAGATGTGAATCGGATATGTCTTCATGTGTCTGCAGTCTTAACAGATGGATCAGATATTCCTTAGCGATGCGTCTCCCACTTGTTTATTTGTTACATGTTTATTGACGTATGATTATTAATCCAGAAGTTGATAACCCCCTCCTCATTGAAGCCTGCGGGCTGCGGGGGGAGACATGAGCAAATAAACACTTTTTATTTTCCAAATAGACTCAAAGCTCAAAACTCAAATCTATCTTCTGGCTATATCCAATTTCTAACATAATACATTGGACTTAGTGAAAACCGGAATGTTAATTTACCCCAGTTCTCCTCATATGCACAAAGAAGCCGATGCACGATTTCACTTTTGACAGCCAACTTGAAGCTGCTCCATACCTCTGACTCTACTCCAGACTAGGTCAGTGGTAGTTCCTTGTAGTTATTTTTTTCCTCCCTCACATCTCCAAGCTTTATTTTGCTAGGCTTAGGCTAGCAACAACAGGTCACGTTATGCTGGCCTTTGGAGAAAGCATACATGATCTGAGAATCTAAATGCATAGGTCATGACAGCCTTTGGTTCTAAAAGCGACTTGCAGGCTTATTTCAGTTGCCCATTTGAGAAGTGAGCAGTGCCTATAACACATGTGGGGAATTCCAAGCGTCTTGCCAGTGTAAACATGTGTATATCAGATTGGGGCACCTGATCTGCAGTGTAAACGGCGCCTGCTCTGGGGTGACATGCTAAAAGATATACTTTTTCCTGTCTCTCATCTGCACCGAGGCCCCGTGTCTCTGTTAGTGCTATGTGATAAAGCATACGGATGCTCTACAACTCAACCAAATTGTTTAAGTGAGTCTTGGTGCGGGTATGCTGTAGCACTCCCTATATTTAGCTGAACATGTTTATGTTTATTTATTTAAGAATGGACAATAATTGACCTGCCCATTTACACAGGCCCTGTAAATGAGAACAGATTTAGCCAAAGGCTAATTTTCATCTGGAGTCCCTGGAAGTCCCTGTGAAGCCTATTCAGCCAAAACATTTGAACCTAAAACTTAAACTTCAGTAATGTACCATGAAGTTGTAGACTATGGTACTTAGAAGTCTTGACTATCAAATAGTATGAAGAAGATTTGTACAAGTACACATGTTCACTCCATGGACACATCAAGAGATCTATGCCGCATTTTTAATTTTTAGAAAACGTGAATAGGTCAAATTAGGACAATGGCTATACCCTGATGTTTTAGTGTACTGGTTGAAGGGCCCCCTTCCCTTTGTCCTTCTCAAACATGCTTATCTAATGGTTGCAATTTTCTAATATGTTCTGAGCCATTTGGGAAGACTATTGGTAATTGTGTTGCAATGGGATTGAATAATTTAACAACTGAACTAAGCCTCTATTCCAACCTGACTCCATAACAGTAAAGTAACAGTAAGTAAACTGCTGTCAGTGTGAGTGGTATTGACCTGTTACTCATTCTCTTATCTATCATCCCCTTCTCCTCTCTCCCTTTTTCTTCTCCTCTCCTCTCCTCTCTTTCCTCTCTTCTCTTCTCTCCCCCTGCCTCTATCTCTCACGTGTTCTCAGTTTTACTCCATTTTCTTCACTCTACTCCATTCAGCGTGCTGTTTTAGCCTCCCTTTCAACCCCTGCTGTGGAAGCCCATTCATTAGTTGTCCCTTTGCCGTGCATGTTCTCTGGGTGCGCAGCGCCCATTTGGAACCTAATTAAATTAACCGGGGGGGATGAGATTATGTGACGTTAGACAGGCAGGCACTGTGTGTTCTCAGCTTTTATTTCCCAGAAGGTGAGCATTACCATGATGGATAGGACACATATCAGAAGGCTCCAGGCCCCACGTCAGGTGCCTGTAATGCAGAACCATTAGAGGTGGATCTCACACTAGGCGAGGGACTCTGGGGCTTCTATTTAGTGTTATTTTTTAACACCTTGAAAGGACTCTGGCAGCCATTAACACAAAGGCAGGAAAATAGTAGCACAATGAAACTAGGCAGTGGTACAGGAACCTAATATACTGTATGTATGAGCTTTGATGGGACTATTCAGTAGGGTCAATCAATGTTCAGGCATTAAATATGAGTTTAGGCTATATGACCCAATGCAACCCGAATGCTTACAACATTTCAGCCAGGAATATTTATGATGTGCATGTAGACCTAAACAACTGAGGAAATGATCCAAAGTCTACCATTATAATGGAACTCTGGAACTGGAACTCGTGGATTCTGATGCAGCTAAGTGCACGATAGCGCAGCAATATGAAGTAAATATGAAGAGAAGAGAGAATATGAAGAGATAGTCCAAAACGGAGATTGCCAGCTGAGGTTTTGCTTTGACTGACTAGGTGGCTAGTTAGGCTACTTGTGAGGGATAGCGTAATCTTATAGGCTATTAACTAATTTTGATGGAAGCCTGAGAGTTTGAAATAAACTGCTGCAGTAGGCATGCTTTGGCTTTTGGTAGTGTGAGTGTGTGAGTAACTTGATCTAGTCTTGCATAAGCTTCTTAGGCATAGGTGGTCAAAGTGGCCAAGGCATAGTTATATAAACGTTTGTTATCACTGTATTACTAAAACATGACATGATGGTACTCTTATGGAGTTTAATAGCCTATGGTCTTTAACATGGCAAACTGCAAGAAGCTCACGTTGATTGAGACTGCAATGCCAGTGTGAAACGATAGAGGGAGCAACCTTACACATTGCTCCTTAAAGTAGATCATACACACATTTTTATAAGTGTTAGATAAGCCCTTTCCCAGTCTTTAAAAAATGTACCTGATCTTAAAGCAGCTCTGTGTAGTTCTCATGGAATACTCTCTGTTTCAGTCATCTTGAATGCAGCTTTGAATGGACTTGCATTATATTACAGCGGCCAAATGTTGTAGAATGTGATACAGGAACCTTGCTTGCAGGAACCTTTACTCGCTACAGAGGATATGCGCACTTAGGCCTTAATACTGTCGCTTGTTTACATTCCATTGGTGTTTCTAGGTCATTTTTGGATGTTGTAACTAAAAAGTAGCACACATAGCTCCTTTTAACTGTTGGGTTCATTTAATCAGATCATTAGGAATTAGGATTCTGTCATCATTGCACAAAATGTCCCTCGTGTCGTCATCTCCGTTCTCTGTAATCTGCTGCTGTTCTACTGTATACTGTATTCTACATAAAGTGCCTGCCAAATAGCTTCCAGCAGAGTGCGCTGTTGTCACATCCTTTAACTATGAGTAGCCCCCCCCCCCCCCAGCTTCCTGTAACCAAGCTGAAAACCTTTTTGATGTTTCCTTTTTTACCTCACAGTTCTTTTTTAATCCTGCTCTTTGATACAACAAAAAGGTCTCACCCTTCCATTTCTCCAAAATTATAAAGACCTTACCCCTCCATTTCTCCTAAACAATAAAGACCTTACCCCTCCATTTCCATTTCTCCAAAACAGTTATGTGCAAAACTGAGTGGCGTGCTTGAGAGTCTGACAGAGTTGTTGCTGATGACATAGATAGATCTAAATGAGCAGGATGGACAGCTTCATTGCTGCCTGTGCTTTCATCCCTCTGTGAGTGCCTGTGAAGTCAGAGCACACTCAGACTGCAATGTTCATTTGTGTCTTTCTCGGTCCTGTAACCAATAATATATTTCGATCTCTGTCTCTATTTGCTTCTTGTCTTTTTTGTGCTTCAGTGCCTTCATGGTGTTTTAGAGCACACTGGTTTCAAGACTCTTTTTGAATGCATCAGTAGAGCTATTGGAGGATATTAAGCTGTCAATTTTTACTTCATTTTAGTGGTTTATTACAGTCTTATCTGCCTAGTATGTTAATCAAATGAATATATTATTACTATCTGTAAAGCCTAATGCGTGTGTGTGTGTCTGTGTGTGTCTCACAGGTATGGTGTATGATGTGACTGCATACATGGACTACCATCCCGGCGGTGACGACGAGCTAATGCGGGCAGCGGGTATCGATGGCACTGATCTGTTCGACCAGGTCAGTCGCCAGTAGGCCACTTCCCATCTGAATACACAACACCTCCTAGTTCTTTTTCAGCCTCTATTTGTTTAATTTGTTGAGGTGTCCACAGACAGCTGTGTAGGATGTCAGTGCATGCATGAGTAGTCTTTGTCTGGGTTCACAATGTAGTAACGCAGCAATGTGTTTTCTTACATTTACATTCACGTTGAAGCATCTAGCAGATGCTCTTACCCATAGCCACTTTGTACGTTTGTCAACTGTCAATTACTTCAGGGCCAGCGTCCACTAATTTGGGGGTTAAGTGTTTTGCTCAAGGGCACAGCCGTGGCAGCTGGATTCAAACACACTTAACTTGGGGTTAAGTGTCTTGCTCAGGGTCACAGCGGTGGCAGCCGGGATTCAAACCCAGGCTAATTTCCAGGCTACTAGCATGCTAGTCAGGTGCCTTGACCGCTGCACTATCACCGTATGTGTGGTGCAAGTGCTTGCTCTGTACTGTACTATGTCTGTATACGTTCATGTGCGTATGAGTGAGATTCATCGATCGGATTGCTAATGAAGTACCATGGGTATGGGTTTCCTGGCGCTTGGCCCCCTTAGCTCCATGGCGGGTCCTCCTTTGGGAGCGCATCCCTCTCTCCTTTACCGCTAATCGAAAGTCCTGTCCTTGTCGCTTAATCAATAATGGCCCTTATGTGGTCACCAGCACCGATGTCTGCAGTGGCAAGGGGAAGCCAGGGACCTACAGGCTTCTTTGGGTTGTTTGTAGCCACTGTGGTTGTCTGATTTAGTGCCTGACAAAAGAGTAGAGGGATTTTGCTTCTCCTTGTTAGTCCGGTCCACTGCACAAGAACTCCCAGAGGATCATGGGATGCCTCCTGTGTAGACAAATAGACGAGAATGCGGAGAGGGTGAAGGTACATCAGCAGAGGTAAACAGAGAAGAAGTTCAACTCACTGCCTGAAAATCACCAGTTCTCTTTTTTTCATCCCTCATTCATTGGTGATTCTTTTTTCTTCTTCTCGTTCTTTGTACTCATGAGCTTCATGCTTGCATGTAATCAACATTTTTTTTTCTCTCAACCTCTCATTTCCTCCTGCTTGAACTGCCCCCGCCCCCACCCTCCCTCCCTGCCATCTCTCTAGTATTATCGTAGCTTCTCAAGCTCTTTCTTCCAGTCTTTGCTTCCGGTTCTTTATTAGAAATAATTAATGATGAGAGTGCTACTATCACACCACAGGATCTGACTGTCATTTAAGCACATTTACTCAGTTTTTGCTCTGAGGACAAAAAGGGTTTTACAAACAGAAAAAGTTAGTGTTTTTTTTTTTTTTTTTTGTCATGTGTTTGAGCATTTCATTTATTATTTAGTCACCCCGCCCCGACCCAAGCAGTTAGGGACCAATGGGATCGTCAGTGAGACTCCCAGCCAAGCTCTTACTGAGATGCCAGTTCTGTCACGGCTCACCTCTCAGATCAACCATTGTTTGTAGATGGTCTCGGTTTCTCAGTGAGCAGTTTATAGTTCTGTGAATATTGTTTGTGTGCCCATTTCCTGCTTTCACATCATCTCTCTCTTTTTTTTGTCCTCTATCTCTCTCATTCTCCCTGTTTCTCTTTTTTTCTCCCTCTTCTATCCTTTCACCCCTCTCTCTCTGGTGTTTACACTGCTTTCTGCTATCACTGTTAACCACCTCCCATTGCCAATTCTCCCCTACCTTCCTCCTCTCCCTCTCCCTTTCCCTCTCTCTGTCTGTCTGTCTTTCTCTTTTGCCCTCTCACACTCTCTCCATCTTCCAGGTCCACCGATGGGTGAACTATGAATCGATGCTGAAGGAGTGTTTGGTTGGCAGGATGGCCACCAAGGTCAGCGCAGTAATCAAAGGTGAGCTCTGGACCTGTGGGTCCTCACACTATTTCCTCATGCTCTCATCACATCATCACATTTGAAATCAAGTCTGGGTCGAGTCCCTATATGATCCCCAAGTCTATTAAGGATAACACTTTTGTAAAACTTGTGTATCACTATACCTCTATAATATTCTCCCTCCCTGTAGTGTTCCTTGTACAGTGCAGTCTTACAGTGTTGTCCCTAAATACTGTACTATCTATAGTATTCTATTCCTAGGTTCCTTCCACCTATTTATTTACTTACTTAGTTACTTGCCCTTGATTTTACCAGGGGAGGTCCTATTGAGATATTAAATTAGCCCTGGGAGTATAATTTCTACAATATTTTGTCCACAAATAGTATTATTTCTTTACAATAGTAGGTAGCCTACTTGATTTTTTTTTACTATTTCAGGCAAAAACTTTAAACAAGGACAATGAAGCCTTTAGACCTAACCAGTTATGTGGTAACTTGGGAGGACCACAAAATAAGAGTACCAGAAAAATAGCTTTATCTGCATGCAGAAGAAACAATGATTTTAACATTAGCACCATGCAGTGTGTGTTTACAAACGGGACCAACAGACAGACGGACCAGGAACAGAACTTACTGCATACCTATGAAGTAACTGATGTACTTCATAGGTATGCACCCTGCCAGCCAATCAGAAATCCAGAATTCAATTTCTCCAGGTGATAACAGAAAATAATGCACATTCTAAATAGTGCATCACAATTGGAAATTTGACCAAGCAATGGTGTTAGTAAGGAATATGGATAGTTTAATGGAAATAATGGCAAGGTGGAGGAGAAGGACTCCATCAAACTGGTTCCCTTGAAAGTAGTTGTCCCACTTATCTCCTGTTTGTATTTAGGATATAATTTTATATAAAACTTCATATTTAGACAGCTTTCTGTATATTTTACAGAAAATAACTTAGCTTAGCTAACTTAACTTAGCTAGCGTTAAGGGGGAGAAGTACAGTGTGAAATATCTTACTACAGTTGTTATAGTTACCATTCATAAACACATTGATAGGGAATGGTGATTCATATTTATCAGATCTACTTCAACGGTAGCCAGTTATACAAATTTAATTCCCACCTCATCAGCCAGTCAGAAAAGAGAATAATTAATGGAGATAATTAACCCATAAGCCCTAGAGGCCATTCATATAACACAGTGAATATAGCACAGTGAATAGCTTAGCTGAGGGGGTTTAACAGTACTCAGCTTCGCTCCGCTCGCTGTGTGCTTGACAACACCCCTCAGCTGTGCTATATTCACTGTGTTATATTCACGGTATAGAACGGACTCAAAGGGCTTATGGCTTCCCTAAATTGGTTACCACACATACCTTTCATTAGACAAAGGCAAAGCAACAAGAAATGTAGCAATTTATTCCCTAAACATCAGTTCCTCCACCAAGAAATATATTTCCTTCAGCTGAATGGTTGCCAAGTAACGCACACATGCAGCTAATGTAACTTTTGAAAGGCGCAGCAATATAGAACGAAATGGGATCTCAGTGCTGTATCAGGGAATATACAATGGCATCGAACACGATTTAACTATCATAATCAAGTCCCGAAACTATCCATTTTAGTAGGCTTCATATGGCATACAAGCAAAGCTGGGAAGCGTCATTTTGTATGAAGAGAATGTGTGCTCATTCTGTGTACATTGGTTGCACTCTTCAAGTCGTGTACTGAAGTGATGGCTCTGTTTAGTAAATTGAGCATGTATTGAGTAAAATTAGCACACATTTCCTCAATATGACATACACATACTCACGCACACACACTCACGCACTCTTGATATACACAATCAGCCATGCCATGAGGCATGCTCTCGCTTTCATTAGTGGGAGTTGAAGCCCAGGCCCACGCCACTGATCAGCACGAGGCCCACATGTGGCCAACTGTATTCTGATATAGGCGTTGGATACTGGATTGATTGTGGCTCATTTTGCATTGATTTTTCTCTTGTGGTGCTTTTGTGTTGTGCAGCTCAGGCCATGAAGGAAAAGGGAAAAGCACAATTGAATGGTATGTGCAGAGAGAAAAAAATCCATTGTTGTACTGCTGTGTGTGTGTGTGTGTGTGTGGTGTGTGTGTGTGTGTGTGTTAGGTTCAGTTTTTACACAGTACTATCAGTGTGTTTATGTGCATATGTTCCTCATAAGGTTGGATAGAGGTGTCTGTGTGTGGATGATGTGAATGCTTCTTTTGGAGGCAGTTCAAGTTGGAATATTTGTGTGTGTGTGTGTGTGTGTGTGTGTGTGTGTGTGTGTGTGTGTGTGTGTGTGTATGTGTGTGTGTGTTTCCGTTTCTCCATCTCTATCACCTTGCCTGTCCTTCCCCTGCTTTGTGTGTTGCCTTCATTTATCACATCACACACTTCATTGGCACCATATCAAAGCAAAGAGTGTGCTTTCATGCCTGCACAAACCACATGAGGCAAGATTAATTTGTTAGAGATGGGTAAGACATTGAATTCTCTCTCTCTCTCTCTCTCTCTCTCTTTCTATCAGGCTTGGCCCCACCACCAGCTCCTGCTCCTCCTTCATTATTGGAGCCCTCTTCTGTGCCTCCTCCACCCAAAGACACCAGACCTCGGTAACCATCTCCTCTATCCATCTCTCTCCTTATTTTTTTCTCTCCTCCATCCCCTCTTCCACATCATTGGCCACAGTCAAAGGGAAAAAAACTTACCCTAACCCTTCCCAAAATTGCAGCATAGGAGCTCAAGATACCTGCCTGTCAGTTCCAATTCTAATTCTTTCTGGGTTCTAGATTTTAAATAGCATCCTTGCTAGCAGTAGCAGAAGGGGCACCAAATGTTGTTTCACTATGTGCAGAGCGTCTGAAACCTATCCATATCCAATGTATTGGCATGTGTTGCTGCCCGGTGGGAAGATACTTTCTGTTTCAACAATCATTACTGATTGGTAATGACGTATGTTACGCGCTGGAGCACAATGTTTGAGTTCAATGTCATCACTTTCAGCCCCTCTCTCTGTTGGCTGATTGTAGCGCAGAGAAACGTAGAGCTGGCTACGGCTAGATCCCTGACGCAGTGGTGAAGCTAAATGAGAAATTGAGTGGAAGCACTAGGCGGTGCTAACCTGGCTCCATGTGCTATATAAAAATAAAAGGAAAGTACAGTAGACGAAAGAAAAAAAGGAAAAGTACAAAAATATGACAAGAATAAAATAAGGCATAAAATGATTAAGATAAAAGTTAATTATCAGGAGAAAGCATCTGAGAATAGTTTAGTCTTAAGTCTAGATTTGAAACTGCCAATAGTAGGGGCATTTTTGATGTCTTTAGGAAGTTGGTTCCCAAACTGAACTGTGTAGTAGCTGGAAGCTCCTTCACCACACCTTGTTTTGACAGCAGGTTTAACCAGCAAGTTTTTCTGTGATCTAAGAGACCTAAGTGGTGTGTATTGCTAAAACATGTCAGATACTGTTGGTAATTAGCTCCCATTGGCACACTTGCTAGCGTGCTCATTGCCTGTGCCAGGTGCTGCGAGTTAACGGTTGGAACCCAGCAGTGTGAGGGTGTGGGGAAGAAACAGAAGCATTATCAGTAGCTCACCTCATAAGAATTAGGTTTTATTTAAATACAACTGTGTCTGGCAAAATAGTTCAGTGATAGGACATAAAAGCTATCCAACAAAACTGTATAACATGTGGGAACAGTCCAACGCCTGGGTTGAAATGGTCAGAGGTCCAGAACTTAGTCACAACTAATGTTATGTTACAGAACATAACATTCAATATTTTCTATTCCCCTTAGAGATTAGAGTGTGGATTAGCACTCAGTGAAACCCACTATATAACTAAGAGTAGAAACTCAAAGAATCTCAGACTAAAGACCTTCTAGGCTCTTAGGCCTACTAGACAAGGTATCTCAATACGGTAATACTACAGATTAACAGTTAACAGTTTATTGTGACCAAAATGGTCATAGAATCAATAGAACAGTATTCCTAAAGTAATCCTAGAAATCATCAAATGGTCAACAAATCAAACAAACAAGATAATAGTCAAAATGACTGCATAGCATACCTGAAATAGAAATGGTTACATACAAGGCATGGGAGGTCTGATAATAGCAGAGCAACTCAAAGACTATGTCTTTGTGTTTTCCTTAAAAATCCAACCAGAGCAGAACACTTTGTATTTACATGTTAATTGGAAATTTGCACTGTCTACATTTGGTATACCATTGATACCATTTGAGCATCACTGAACATTTCTAAATATGATGGCAGCAGGAAGGGAAGTGTCTCTCTAGAATAGGGACATTTCTCCCAATGCTCAGAAATGTCACATAGACATTATCTTCAGCATTTCAGCACTTTGACCTTTTTACTTTTCGCATTGAGATCATTAAAATGATATCAACATGAATACATTTACATTTCATGTATACATTTCAAGTCCAACATTTAAAATGAAATCTCTTTGCCTTAGTGGGGCCTGGCCTAGCAGAAAGTGTCAATAGCTCGTCACAGGGTGACAAAGGGATCCAGCAGGTAGTTAGACTGGGGTCATCAATGTTGCCAGGCTCAGACGTAGGGGTTCAGACCTAATTCATTTTACCAAGTTACATTCAATACATTCTTCCTGTCTATCGGAAGATTCTGTTATTCAAAGTTAGCAGACTTGGGTGGGAGTGAAAGTGCCAAGAATCATTGGGGCACCCCATAGAATAGTCACGGGGCTGAGGCCATGCAGGTTGATGCAAGTTACACTAGGGCAGGGCGATATGGCAAAAAATTTGATCACAATAAATTTTTCCATATTGACCGATATTGATTTTTATCATGATTAGGGCTGGGCGATTGAACCTCAAATCAAAATCATCTTTAATTGACTGGACAGGGCAAAATTCATGTTGTAATACATTACAACACGTGGTAGTGTGTTTTGTAAGGTACAATCCATGAATGCACACAGTGGAATGCAAAGAATATAAAGGAACGGTTGATGGTTACGATTGTCTGTTCGATTCATTTTTTGATTAATTGCCCAGCCCTAAGTCACACAAACCCATAGTAGAGGATGTGTTAGTGCTGTTGTGCCAGTTCAGCATCCATATGCGTGTGGTGGTGAGCAGCCTAAGTCTTAAAACAAAGCTTCTGCAATATTTTGCCATGTGTTTAGGCATGCTTTTGTTAACTGTCTCTCCCAATGGTCCTCTGCCATTGGATGAAATTTTTGGACAACGTGGGTATTAGGACAAGGGACAGATGATTTAACTTTGATGGTGATCCGTAACACCATCTGGAATTTGTATTGCGTCAGTGGCCTTATATTGCCTTGGCAGAGGTCTGCGCTCTCCAGGCTCTTTTTTAACTAATAGAGAGTTGATGCCTAAAAGGCTGTCCTTGTGTGTGTGACAGGTACGAATGGTTCCAGACAGATGCCACTGTTAATATTGTGGTGTACACAAAGAGGAAGGTAAGTGGCTCATGCATTTTAATGTCTTCACTAATCTCCTCAAGTGTCAGTTGCCATTAATCTACTCATAAAAGGATTCAAAGACACACACATAGATATTCCCGCTTGGTGGCTGACAGTTCATTAGCTT
Source organism: Tenualosa ilisha (assembly GCA_015244755.2). Taxonomy (NCBI): domain Eukaryota; kingdom Metazoa; phylum Chordata; class Actinopteri; order Clupeiformes; family Clupeidae; genus Tenualosa; species Tenualosa ilisha. The sequence continues at coordinate 2,353,879 of PYXC01000813.1, forward strand.
CTCAGTATGCTATTTCTCACTCTAGTTCTGTCTCCTACTTTTCCCTCGTCTGTCCATTTGTCTGTCTTTTCTTTTTTCTCAACTACTTTCTCTCCTTCCTTGGTTATTTTGATGCATGTTGTCTCTCTTTCCCACTAATTTACTCTCCCTCTCCTACCCTCTCTCCTTGACTCAGATTCCTCCATGGGGCTGTGCAGTTGTCGACCTGATCAATGGTGCTTACGGATTGAGGTCATTCTAGGGAAGATGTCTTATCTCCTGCACTGGCGTGAGTGGATAAATGCACACCACACACACACACACATTCTATCGCTCTCTCTCTCTCATCCTTTCCCTCTAACACATACACACACACTCATACACTGACGCATACTCGGAACTGAAGCTCTACGTTTTTTTTTTCTGCAGGTCTCCCACAGGAAGTGGAGGAGCGTGTTGGCAGTAAGTAATAAACTGCTCGCTCTGTGTATGAGTGCGCGCGTGTGCCGCCGTCAGTCTCTGTGTGTACTTGCTGAGATGCTCATAAATGCTGCAAAGTCCTGTACCCTCATTAAGCAGGGTCTCTCTCAATTATCTCCATGTTTGTTGTGTTTTTTTTTTTTTATATGAAAGTATAGAAAATCTGATCCTAAAATAAATGCATCCCTCTGCAAAGTTTAATATCATGGTGCTCTTGTCCACGACTTGTGTTAGATGTCAGTGCTCCTTTCATGTAATCTGCCACTGGCTCCTAGTCTGATTTGGGCTTTGGGATTTTACCAATCAGGGCATGTGGAGAATAGAAAGACTTTGTGTGTTGGCGGGTGTTGTGGGAGCAAAGGAGAGAAACCCGGTATTTTGCCCGGATGGGCGTGGATTAGGCGGGACGAAGCAGTGCACGTTTCCCATTAACATCTGTGTGTACTACACTTGCAGTGCCTGCACACTCTCTCAGCTCGCTCTTGTATAATATTGGCCTGCAGTTTATGTGAGATTCCCAAGCGGCAACCGCATGGATGAAGAAGACAGGAGTATTTTTTGTTATGGTAGTGGTTTATTACTGTATGCAGTTACGGAGTAGACAACAGCAGTGTATGCCCCACTAATCAATACAACAAACCTTGTACCTAATATCACTCAAGCAGATGCTTAGCCAACTCGCAGCCTATCTAAAGATTCTTCTGTTCCGACTCACTCACATAGCACTCCTATCTACTTACAACTCTTCCTAGCTTTGACAAAACGTAGTGAACGCCCATTTTTCAGGGGAGACTGGCTCAATGGAGGACCTTGCTGGGCCTTGCTCTGGCCGGCAGTAAGGGTTGGGTGATTGAATTTGTTTTAGCGTTTTAGCATGTCTTAAGTTTCTTAGCCTCCCTTTTACCGAGTTGCACTAGATTGGCAGACTAGCGAGGTAGGCAGAGACGGTTTGGATATAGCTCCTTCATCCTCCTAACCCCCTATAGAGCAAGCACTTATGTTCTAACATTAATAACATTCATAAAACTTCTCTGTCATAAGTGTGTGAAAGGAGAAATATATTGACTGGCGTGGTTGTAAAACAAAAATCCTCCGTTCCTTCCAAAGCAAGACAAAAAAAAAAGAAAACACATACTACTGATGAGTAAAATCACTTGTTTTTGGTCAGAGCTTCAAATATCATGTTGAGTCAGCCTCGTAAATAATAAGATTGTTTTGTACATTTCGCTAACTTGTCACTCCTTCGGTCACTACACCCAGCCACTTCGAGATACAAGCTTGTGACCGTTGCGACCTACACGAACGCGCTCCATGAACACACATCGAGTGAGTGACGTTGTTGGGAGTCCCAGAGGAGGAGAGGAAACATCTCCTGGCAACAGCTCTGGCATATTGTGCTCTTGTCTTTTCAGTGGTGAAGTGTGAAGGCCTCTCAAGAGTACACTCCTTTGTGTATGTGTTTTTGTGTGTTCTTGTGTGGTTTTTGTGTGTGTGCGTAGTTCACACAGCCAGTGCGGTGGGGAAGATTCAGGTGGTGCTGTGGAAGAAGGCCAAGGCTAAGTGGTCAGAGCTAGGAGAACAGCTGGACGCTCATAATACCTTTGAGCATCAAAAACACCGCGGTGAGTCAGTCCTGTCCTACACACAAAAACACACACACACACACACACGCACACACTTGTGTCTTCGAAGCACACACTTCTGCTGGGTCTTCTCAGTGTTCAGTGCTGAATTGGATAATGTTAAATCTTTACAGTCGGCACATTCAGAGCTTCTCACAGTGGGGACAGAAACAAGCATAGAAATCAATTCTCCATCCCTGAGGAGTCTCAGCACATAAGTCTTGCGACCATCCGCGGGCTGCCACTGTTCCCCACTGCTTCTGCATGGGACACACACTGTAGAATGCTTTCTCTCTGAATGAGCCCATCAGCCGTTGCGCGACCTTGAACATGCAAACTGTGTGTGTGTGTGTGTGTGTGTGTGTGTGTTTGTGTGTGTGTGTGTGTGTCAGTAGTCATCAAGTCATCTGGTGCTGCTACATCATGTAGTCATTCAGTGTGTCTGATCACCATGCGTTCTTTTGACTGTGATCCCAACCTGCAGAGGTGTTCTACCGGAAGTGTGTGCTGGTCTCCAAGACGGACGTCACACATGACACCAAGCTCTTCTGTTTACAGCAGCCCCCTGGGACCCATATGCGTGTACCCGTGGGCAGACACGTCTACCTCAAAGCTTTGGTCCAAGGTAAACAGCTTTCCTGTCCTGCCATGTCGCAGGATGTGATGTCAGAGCTGGATATGACCTCACAGGATAAGTGTTTTCACTGCCATAACCATGCTGTCTTGGAAGCAGTAAGCTGTCCTGTGTGTGTGTGTGTGTGTGTGTGTGTGGTGTGTGTGTGTGTGTGTGTATGTGTGTGTGTGTGTGACTTCTGTCACACACATCTCTCTCTCTCTCTCACACACACACACACACATACACAAGCGTTTAGCACACTTACCTATATTTAGACGATCTCTCTTTTCTTGTGCTGACTCTACTTCTCCTGTCTTCTTCTCTGCCTCTCTTCTCTTGTCCTGTCCTTTGTAGACAGTGAGGTGGTGAAGCCCTACACTTCAGTGGAGCACACGCTGTTTCCTGACTTTTCATCTGCCGAAGGAGACGCCGATGCCTCCAGGCTCTTCCTCATGATCAAGGTTTACCCCAGCGGTGTTCTCACTCCTCATCTTGACAGCCTAAATATAGGTAAGCGTGCTATGCGCTTGTGGGTGTGTGTGAGAGAGAGGTGTGAGTGTGTCCATGTGTATCTGTGCTTTGTGTGTGTGTGTGGGTGTGTGTGTGTGTCCATGTGTATCTGTGCTTGGTGTGTGTGTGTGTGTGTGCGTGCGCGTGTGTGTGTGTCCATGTGTATCCATGCTTAGTGCGTGTGTGAGTGAATGAGTATGAGAGAGTTGTGTGTCCATGTGCACCATGTGCTTGGCTTGTGTGTGTGTGTGTGTGTGTGTGTGTGTGTGTCCATGTGTATCTTTGCTTGGTTTGTGTGTGTGTGTGTGTGTGTGTGTGTGTGTGTGTGTGTGTGTGTGTGTGTGTGTGTGTGCGCGCGCTCCCATGCATATAATTCGGCCATTAGCTGGAGACCTGTGGCGCTGAAAAGGGGAGAAACACCTCTAATTGGAACCTTTTTGATGTGGAGCCAGTGGCTAGAAGAACAGAACATTTTAGATTTTTTGCACAGTCCTTTATGCATCTAATGACCTTTCTGTCTGCAGTTCGATCTGTTTACAATAACCCATCACCAGCACCACCATCACCCCCTAACAGATGACATCAGTCATCACTGCAGCTCATTAACCTCCTGTCTGCTCTTGATCACTTCTGAGTTGCAAAGACTATGAAACAGACAAAAAAAGGGGGTGGTTGGTGTCACGGCGGTCACATGAATTAGCTTACAGAGCCACTGCTCTGTGTCCTCAGTAACAAGCTATGTGGGCAAATTTACTCTGTCCATTTGACCGTGTGAGATGGCTGGATGGTGATTTAGTTGAGGAGCAGAACCAGCTTATGAAAGGTGTGAAATGTAAGGGCTGTGGCCTTGGCATTCACCCCTGTAAATGTTGCTGCTGACAAGCTTTTTTTTTGCCCTGTTAAAAAAGAAAATACTGTAAACTGTAACAGCATTCACACACTCAAACACATGCACGCGCATACACACACACACACACACACACACACACTGCTGGGATAAACACCGGTGAAAACATTGCAGCCAGGACCTGCTGCACGTACTGTGAGTTTGAAGGCAATTTTAAAATAAAACATTAATAATAAGAATAGTTTGGGCTACAAACTCGAGAAAGAAAATAGAAACAGGTTGAGTGATAAAAGTTCTGTCAGAATGTTCCACCACACTGCAGCTCGCAGCACTGCTTCACACTGGTCAGTTAGGACATTCCAACTGAAAATAGAGTAAATCAAACTTTTAAAATTGTTCCTACTAATGCTTTCTCAGATTGCAGTTAGAACACAATATTAGAAGACAGCGAACAGAGTCTCCGAGCCTTGGCTTTTTATGATGTCCTCAGTTTGTCAAGTGCACAATACAATGTGTGCTCTTTTTTTCATTTTTTTCTTTCTTCCTCCTTTCTTTAATTTTTTTGTTCTACCTTTTCTTCTCTCTGCCCCTATCCCCCTCTACTTGTTGTTCTGTTCATGTATCAAGGCAAAGGCATAATCATCAATCACGGCACAGGAGATTGCCAAGTAACCAAGATGGATTGTGTAATTAGTTTCTATTTTAGTAAGACTGAAAGGACAGATGCTGTCCAAACCATCACTACCTCTCTCTCTCGCTCTCTCTTTTTTTTCTTTTCTTTTCTTTGACTCGTACTTCAATTGAATCCGGCACTCCTCGTTCCCTGAGACACGGTGCTCCGCTCATAGGTCATTTTGTTGGGACCAGAGAGCACATGTTCAGATAGTTATTTCCTCCACTTGATTCGCTAAATGTTTTGCCCTCAAGGAATAGATGAAATAAAAAGACATTAAATTATCCTTACCGTCCAATTGACGTATAATGTCAGTAATTTCAGGGATGCCGCATCAGCAGAGACTACCTGAATGATGAGGTTTGGACTTGGACAGGGTCAGGGTTTAATCCAGAATGTCAGTGTTTGTAACAGCACCACAGTGGAACCTCTCTTCTGTCTCCTGTGACCCAAGGGTCCTCGTTAACCAATAACTCTTTTAATACATGCGGGCGTGGTGGAGCATCGGTTATATTGCTTACAATCAGGTGACTCGGGTTCAGTTTCTGAACCCCACGTTGCAAGTCTGTATTGCTTTGGATAAAAGTGCCAACCAAATGCCAGCCAACTTTAACTGTAACGTTAATGTGGTGCACATACCGACATTCTACGGAGGTGCAGCTCCTCCACACATCCACACACTCATACAGACCAACAGACATGCATTCACTCACATGTGCTCACCTGCACACACTCGACACACACACTGCCATTGAAACACATTGAAGTCTTTTTTTGTTTGTTTGTTTGTGTGTGTGTGTGTCTTGGTTTATTTGTTTGTGTGTGTGTGTGTGTGTGTGTGTGTGTGTGTGTGTCTTGGTGTCTGGGTTTATTTTTGTTTGTTTGTTTATGTCTGTGTTCCTGGTCCTGCCAGGTGACTCTGTATCCGTGAGCAGTCCCGAGGGTCCCTTCAGTTTGCGACTCCTGCACGGCATCACCCACCTGTACCTTCTGGCGGCAGGCACAGGCTTCACGCCCATGGCTCGACTCATCCACTCAGCCCTGACCGACCTGCCCACGCTCAGGTGAGACCGTCCTCAACTCGTCTTTTTCCAACCCCTTTGACACTGCGTAGTAATGAGACCGGATGTCTACAGAGACACCAATCAGTATGAGCTTCGCCATCACTGGAATATCTCCCCTCGGTTAAAGCATTCAGTTGTGTTCACACTGTTCTTTAGTGCTTTATCCAGTGTGAAGTTTTTCTGTACAACAGAGGATTTGCTTTGTCATTGTTCTGACAACCTCACACATAGACTAGCCCAATTAGAAAAGTTCCTCCACAGCAGTGCAGTCCAGAGCTTTTTATTCATGTGTTATAACTGTGTTATAATGTCATGCAACACTCTGTAGACCCTTTGAAACTGCAACAGTCCCCTTCTAAATGCCGTTTCAGGGGTTGTGTTAGTACCAGACATTTGTAATCATGACCCTGGTTAATTATGACCCTGGTTCACAGCCAGGAAAAATATACTCAGCGCGTGTGTTTGTGTTGATGTGTGTGTGTGTGTCTGTGTGCGTGTGTGTGTGTGCACAAGTATAGTGAATTTGCAATTAAATGGGAAATCCGTCTAAAGCTTTTTGAAGCCTGGCTTTTGTGTAGGTTTATGAATCCCAGTACTTCAAGGCTTTTTCTCTTTTTCTCAGTTTTTCTCCCTCGCTCTCATTATATTTCTCTGTCACCCTGTCTTCTGTAATTACTCTGGTGGGTATGGCCTTTAGCGGTCTGCCAAACTCTTTGGATAAGCTAGTTGATATAGGAGGAATAAATCAGCAGAGTGCAAGCCTGTCAGACTGCAGGTTTGCTTGTGTGGAAGAGTCCATAGCCGCCTGTAATGATTTAAGTGGGCATAGCCCTTAGGTTCTGGTTTTGTGAAACACCACCCTCTGGATGACTCTTACTAAGCAATAACAGTGTTGCCATGACAACAGCTGGTCTGTGGCCACAATTGCATTTGTACGTATTTTGACACACATTCTCTTTCTCTCTCTCACACACACACACACACACACACGGTATAGTGTACAGAGATGACAGGTTCTTGTGTATTGGCCAATCCACAGGAAAAACCATCTGATGTTCTTCAACCGTCAGGAGAGAGACATCCTCTGGCGCTCACTCCTGGACCAGCTGGCAGCCAAAGACCACAGGTGGGTTTGGAAGTCTTTGTCTGTGTGTTTGGGTGTGATAATGTGTGTATTTTTGTCTGCATTTGTGTATGAATGTATGTATGTATTTCAGTCCAAATCATTCTAAACAAAACAAAACAAAAAAACAGATAAGGAACAGAACCTGTCGCTCTGTGAATAAATAAAGTTGACTGATGTACCGTTGTTGTGTTACGTTAACTTTACTGAACTTTACAGGTGGTAACTTTGGTGGTAAGCATGTGGCTAATGTTATGTTATGCTAAGTGGCAGTAACACTCTGGGAGTCTATGTGTAGTGGAGCAGATAGGGGAGAGTGGCGGCGTACGGGGAGGGTGAGTGATAAGCTCATCTGACATAGCTGGACTGAAATAAGGCCAGAATGGATCAGTTCACTTCCCCTCAGCCTTGGATCTGTAAGCCTCCAGTGACTCACTAGACCTGTAACCAATACACCTAAATTAATGTTTCCGGAAGAATCTGTCCCAAGGTCTGATCCCTTTAATTCATGTGCACGTCTGTGTGTGTGTGTGTGTGTGTGTGTGTGTGTTCTGTAGAGAGGAATATGGCCCAGCAGAGCTTATTAGAAAGAGAACAGAGGGCACAGTGGGTGGGCGATTTATCCATCTTCATCCAACCATCTTTATCCATACAGCACTGACCTTCAGCTAAGGCCCTTGCTTTTGTGTGTGTGTGTGTGTGTGTGTGTGTGTGAGAGCAAAGCCAATCTATTTTAACCTTATAGGTCTATATGACGTGTTATTTCAGATTGTCAAGTCAATGAACTTGTGCATCGGCATCTCCACAGTGGCCAAACTAGCATGCGGTCCAAGTGCTGTGCAGTTGAAGCTATTTTGGGCCATATATTTATTTATTTATTTATTTGAAAGCCCTGAGAGTGTGAGCACTGCAGTGCTTGCTCCTTTCGTAAGGGCTGTGTTGTGTGAGTCACTCTTTTGCCAGGACACCCATTCAAGCTCTTTTGTCCTTCACTAGAACACACTCAGTCTTTTTTTGTTGTTGTTGTTATTTTTCCCGGTAGACCAGGAGGGTCATGGCTCTCCGCTTTATTTGAGGACTTCAAGCTTTGTGTTATTGATTTCTCTAAGGAGAGTTTAGAGTCTGATCATTTGGCCATCTCTGTTGTCATCTCTTTTTCGCTAACCCCAGCCCACCTGTATCACTCCCTCTTGCTCCATCCCCTATTTTTTACAAGCCATTCTCTCTCTCTCCCTCTCTTTTATATTCTACCTCAGTTATACAATGAGCTGATGTCTAAAAAGACAGACCAGATCCTCAGTGACCCGTTTCATCCTCTCTTCTCAAAACTTGTGAGAATTTACCCATTGATTGGCAAAATTCTGTAGCTAGAACGAGGTATTAGAAGTCCTTTGAGCCAGCAGCAGTCAGATTATACAGCAGACCTTGAAAACTCTTGAGGATCTACTCTCAGCATATCTCAAGTCAGGTTATTTTAACCGCATCACAAATCCTAGGTTTATTTATTTAATGATTTATTTATTTATTTTTAAGCTCTTTTTATTCTCTGTGAACTTTATGGTACGTGTCCCTGTGTCGTGTCTCGTAGTTTTGTGTTTTTTTCTCCTTGGTTTCTCGGTTGATAGGCGTGTAATAACAACATGGATTTCTCCTGGTGGGAGAACAAAGCTGATCTTGACCTTGACCTATTCTCTCATCCTCTCCATCGCACCTCTGATCCTGTCCTCCACAGGTTTGAGGTAGAGTATGTACTCTCTGAGCCCTCTGATTCGTGGACAGGGCAGAGAGGGCGTGTCCAGGCCTCTATGCTCACAGACATCCTGGTTCGGCCGGAAGACTCCAAATGCCTGGTGTGTGTGTGTGGACCCATGGCCTTTACTGAGCTAGCAGTTGGGTGAGTTTATCCCTCTTTTACACTGCACACACGCGAACGCACAAACACACACACACACACACACACACACACACACACACACACACACACCCTCCATTAGTGAAGGTTATTTCTTTAAATGCTGCTAATTAGTTTTGACATTTGAATTAAGTTCTTTGTATCCATATAGTAATTTACTAAGTCTAAACATGCTAATTTGGTGTGACATTGGCAATCTGTGCTATTGTATCCATAAAGCTAGTTAAATAGGAGTAAATGAATTCTTTGTGTTCCTCCTGAGCACTAAGTGTCAGGGCAGGCTCTCTGTGTTAATCTGCATAGTGAAATTGCCCCCCCTCCTTGGTTCTGCAAGAGAAGACCTCATTAAGTTAAACCTGATTGAGGGAAAGGCCATCTGAACTAACAGAATGACACTCTTTCTCCTCCCCTCTCTCTTTTCCCTCTCTCTCCTACTCTTTCTCTCGCTCGATAGGTTGGTAAAGGACCTGGGCTTCAGTGAAGAAGAGATTCATGCCTTCCAGGGCTGAGACATTATTTATGTGCATTGTTTTGTGTGTGTGTGTGTGTGTGTGTGTGTGTGTGTGTGTGTGTGTGTGTGTGTGTGTGTGTGTGTGTGTGTGTGTGTGTGCGCTTGTGTTTGTTTGTGTGTGTGTGTTTGTGTGTTGGGAAAAAAATGCTTAGAGGCAAAGAACCTCGTGAATGCAAATGAATGAACAATGAGTCAATATGTTTTCTGGACTATGCACAAAGCAGTCAAATGGACCTTCACATAGCACCTCATTCATTACCAAGCCTTTCTTTGAATCAAAGACTTCCACAGCCCAACAATAAAGGGCATCTGCCAGATAGCATGCGCTTGTCTGTATGTGTGTGAACTGCCACTTTGGAGGAAACAAATCTCCACTGATCACTCACAGAAAACGGCACTATTTCTGTCTGTGTGTGTGTGTGTGTGTGTGTGTGTGTGTGTGTGTGTGTGTGTGTCTGCGTGTGTGTCTGCGTGTCTGCATTGACATCTGGGGCATCCTACCCCCTTACCTGACTGCTAGGCGCCGGAGTCTGTTTAGCATGCCCCTCCAGACCCCTGCATCTGGCTCCCGGACTCCCGGCATGCGCGCTCCTCTGACGCATACTTTTCGTTTGACGTATTTATTTTATTTATTTATTTTTCGCTTTTTCCACCGGTTTTCAGCCCTGGCTTTTGTTGGTTGTGGAATGTGACGTGTGTGCATGCGTGTGTGTGTGCGCGCGCACGCTCATGTCCCAATTTCTGCCCGTCAGTCTTTATCTCTCTGCCACAACCTACTGACATCTCTGCTCAGAAAAGATCAGAAGGCAATTTTTTTTTTCTTTTAAACTTGCTCTGCTCAAGGCATGCAGATGAGGCTACTAACATGCATACACAGATTCTCTCTCATGCACACACACACAACCTTGAATTAACCTTTTCAAACATTCTTCTAATCTACACCAGATATACCTTTCAGATTTCTGCATTGCCTGCTGGTGTGGTTCACCAGAAATAAAGTTTCTAGCAGGGGAGCGGGTAGGAGAGGGGGAGGGAGGCAGAGCTGACAACTAGTAGGTCCTGCATCTGGCCCAGATCTGGTTTGGTCACGGCATGGGTCTGGCTCTAAGTGAAGCCAGCATGCACTGAACGGTGGAGGCCCATGAGTGAAGATCTCTGTGCCTGTATCAGCGTGGCCTTCTTTGTGTCTGCTCTAACGACTGCTACTTGATGAAACTGCTGATTCATTGAACTGCATCACTGCTGATCCATTGAACTGTATGAGTCATGTATGTTTGCTGCTCGCTGTTGGATACGCACAAAAATTGGTCACAGAGACCCAGGGGACAAAAGGTCAGTGACCACTGAAGGGAGTGATCATATTGACACATAGGTGGTGGTGGACTGGGAGAACTGTTACTGCCAAAGTTAGACGAAGTCTTAAACTGAAATGTCGCCAATATCCTCTGCGACTTCGGTAGTCTGCCTATTGGATTCCTGTGTGGTCTTGGCAACAACATTTATAGCCATACTAATTATCTAGCTCTACTGTTGTGACTGCAGAGATTAAACGAGCCCTGGATACACAGGGCGTACTGTGCAATGACAAAATATCCGTGGTCGGAGCTTAGCGCTTATAAAATAAATTGCCCTTCTGTGTCGGACAGAAATTCTGTTGTAAATTTTATAGTTTGCAATCTTGGGAGGTGTGTATCCTCCCATGCTTGAACCTGATTTGATGTAGGCCTACATTTGAATGACAAGAATATTTTCATTCATCGTTTTATGTTTCTTAATTCTTTGGGCAATATTGTGCACATATGATGTACAGTAGTGTTCATACTGAATAAAAAAATATGCAGTTATCAACGTAATCTGATTATTTGTTTTGTCTTGTAAATTAACTTAATCAGAAAATTCATATAAATAAAAATTCATATGATGACATGCGTAAACAGTGCAAATGCAATAGACAATGTTTTTATGGAAGCGGAGTTTGTGCGCTACTTTTTTTAGGGTTAGTTGTATAAGGTCATTAGAGGCTGAATGCCTAGGATGACAGAAGCTCCTCCTATAGCGACAAGAGCTGCCTCTCGGAGAGGGTAGTGCGCACTAGCTCGAGGACTAGTTGAAGCGTGAATCTCCTCGTACGCACACGGGATGGTGAAGTGTGGAGGAAAAACGCGTCATTCTTTTGTAAATCACGATACCTGCCCGAAGCTATTGGTGTGTTAATACAGCTTTTAAATAAACACGTGGATGAGCGTCTACTATGGGAATTATCGCTGAGAGAAAGTAGGCTGTAACGTGTTTTTACGTGATTGCACCTGGTCAGAGTTTTCATTTATCAGGGTAAACATGTTTTTCAGACAGGTCCCTGTGTCCTACCTGAGAGAAAGCTTTTTGTATTTTTGGTGGAGTTCGTTTCCTCATTGATGTTTTGCTTGCGCACATGGTCTGGCTGGGTAATTCATAAGTACGAAGATGTCGACATTGCCGTCAAACAACCTAACCAGTACAGTTCCCCGCGATTCGGATTATGAATGGAGATACGAGTATTATGAGGATGACGAACCCGTGTCTTTCGAGGGACTAAAAGCGCATCGATGTAAGTTGGTTATTGTCCTATTTATTTTTTCCCTCAGCAATCTAAGTATAATTTTACACATTTATAACTATGTATAAATATTTAACTGCAAAGTTAATGGTAGGAAGGCTATACTAGAACTAGTGCACATCCAGTCTGTCACGCCACTTTATTATGGAAAGCTATAGTCACGATGAAAACACTATTAACCATTTTGATGGGGAGTTTGATTAAAACATTTCCGTTGACCTAGGCTTGAGAGACGCATTTTGGGACAACCCTTCTTCAACACACTGGTTCTTGTATGCCTAGTGTGCATTAATCAGTTCCCTTATAATCCTTATTTGCATGAGACTGATAATAACTAATGACATGTACTGTGTATTATTGCAGATTCCATTGTGATTGGATTCTGGGTGGGTCTGGCAGTCTTTGTGCTTTTCATGTTTTTTGTGCTCACCTTACTGACCAAGACTGGAGCGCCGCATCCAGAGTAAGCGTGTGGACACACACACACACACACAGAGTCTGTCAACTAGGGTTTATTCACATAATTTTGCCTCATCAATTCCATTGATCCAGCACCATTAATTTAATGAATGTAACTAAAATGTAGGCTATTGATCTCTTCTGAGCAAATGTGGTGTGTAGCGGCTGCAATGATCATTTACTTTGGCAGCAAACTATTCTGTCCTGTGTTGTGAACCCAACTAAGCCCATTTAGCTCAGCTCATAAAATATGCCATACCAAGACTTTTATGTCATAGCCTACTGCATTAACTGATGCTTGCTCTATGGCATCTATGCATGCTCTGTGAATACCTGGCTAATTAGCATTAGAGGTGTGTGCAAGAAACCCTGCAGGCCTTATCTCAACCCCTTCAGCACATAGGGGCCCCCAGCTGTCTGCAGCCTAAAAGCCAAATGTCACTTTGTGCTCTGAATCAGCAATCACACCCACACACACACCCACACACAAACAGCATAAATTTATCATCTGAATCAACAACCATGCACTAAACATACTGCATAAATTAACTTTGGATCATAAACACAACTTGTGCTCCAAACACAGACTCTAGTTGTTTGGGAGTAGAGTGCAGTTTTGTGGTTCTATTTGTAGTTTTGCTTAGCAAGGTGTAACTTAATCATCATCAAGCAGTGGTGTGTTTATGCTCAGTAAGTGCCCCGTTGTGCTGAGGAGGATGCTGAGGTATTAATGTGTGCTTCAGAGGAGTAGTAGGAGGCGCCCCAGGTGGAAGTGGAGGTCACTGTAAATCATACTTTGCCTCGGCAAAACGCCAAAGCCATGACTCACCCGGTTTGCTCACTAAAGCACACAGCTGTGTCCAGGGGTGAAAGTAGTTTCATTTATATTTAATTTTTATTCTTGCTGGTGCCATTCAACAGGTAGAAATTTTTGAAATACATGAATTTCTACAAGTAGCTGTAGAGCCCTCATCAAGGCCTGTTATATGAACTACTACCACTACATGCTTTCTTTGAACCCCCATTGCCTTTCAACACTCCAGGATATATTGATCATGATCACGCTCCTTTTTTAATGGGAACATCTAGGTAAGCCAATGAGTTGAACACTTACAAAATCTAACGTCATTGCAGTGTTGACTGCAGAAATTTCCAGTGATTTCTAAATTGGATTACTCAGACATGGCTAATTGTATAGAAGTGCTTCATAACAATGAATCCGGTAGGTTCTAGTGCTTATAACCTCCAACAAGGCATCTTGTGACATGGTTTTCCTCAGAATCCGGGCCCCTATCCAAACAAACACCATGGACTGTGTCATTCACAGCTCACTTCTCATGCAGCAGCTGGCTGGCAATTGGAACTCGTATCTGTTCTAAAGTATTTTGGAGAATAAAACAAATTTTTAGCGTTGCTTCTGTTCTGTAATTTAACCCCTTGCCCATTTTGACTGCAGTGAGGAGATGCATGCATCAGGCAGCAACCACAAAACTTGACCTTTATGAAGAGCATGCAGAAGGGCAGGCTTCATTCAGTGACACACACACAGACACACACACACACACACACACACACAAAATCATCCATCAGGGAAAAAAATTCCTTAATCTTAACTTGAAGAAAACACAGTGCTGACTCTACCAGCAAAGATTTTCAGCCAACTCGAGCTATCACAAACAGCTGTGAAGTTATTGCCAAGTATGAGCAACTAAACTATATTTCCATCACGAGTAGCCTTGCTGCATTTCAACTCTCTCCAGTGTGAAGTAATTGGCAGCCTGCAAAGCTATGTTTTTCGAGTCGCTTTCCCAACACAGATGAAACCACAGCCGAATGAACCTTTGGGAGGTCCCAGTAGGAAAATAAGATTATGCAAGAAGATGCGGTGAATGACTAATGGGTACTACAGAACAATGTGCATCCAATACACATCCATATTCATGAGGAAAAGAGCAGCTCCAGCCATAGGCAGGCTTGTCTGGCTTTGAGCCAGTGTGGTATTCCATCTCTAGATTTTGCCAAGGTTCTGCAGAGAGCTTTTTTCTGATTCAGTGCAGCAAGATAATGAATAAAAATGCATCTTTTTGGTTATCGTTCTTGAAACTCATACACTTTCATATCTTGGGTCTGTCTATAATATTGTACAATGTTACCTCTGCAGTCTGTAATATCTTCTGAAGACAAATTGATTGTCTTTGTTGTGGAAAAGTAAAGTCTCTGCTAAATTAATTGTCAGCAGCCTACATCTTGTGTAATTTACATCGAGTCTCTCCAAGACAGAAATCATTTTTTCTTTTTTTTTAAAGATAAACTCCAAGGCACTCACAATAGACAAAAAGTTTAAAAGCCTTTATTGTAGTGGCTTGGTCACATTAAACCTTTAAAAACTCGTTTTCAGAAATCAAGCCTTCATTAAGGAGTCCTGAGTTTTGAGTTTTATGTTTAATGTGACCAAGCCACTGAAATAAAAGCTTTTTTTAACTTCTATTAAATGAGTGTGGCTTGGAGTTTCTCTTGCTGTTTCATATGAAGTTTCCCATCCAACGACCGCCTCATCCTGACAGCCTCTAAGTCGAGGAAGCGCTCTCAGACGTACATTTTATCATTTTGTTTTTCTCATGCTGTCGCCACCTCCCCTTACCAGTTCTCTGTCAGCTATAAGAATTATGTGAGGGAGACAGCAGCACTGCAATAGACCATATTGTGTGGAGGACACAAACACACCTACATGTAAAGATAATTAATAAAAAACAAATATGCCATCTACTATGTGCATACAGTCTCTAAATGAAGTTGTATATAAAAAAAGAGGAATAGAAGAGGGTACAAAGCTCTTGGCATCACCCCTGTCTCTCTCTGCAGAAATTCAGAGCCCTGTGAGAAGCGTTTGCGTCTGACGAGCTGTGAAGAAGACCTGGCCCATCTGCCAGACCACCATGGCAGCCAGCCCTGCGCCTCACGCCCCCTGCTGGACGAGTCGCGCTCGCTCTTCCACTGTTACATCAACGAGGATGAGCAGGCTGCCAACAGGCGCTTCAGCGGCGCCATTCCCGTGCACCTCGGCGGGGTAAAAGGCAGTTGCGGTCGCTCCGCTGTCGCAGAGAGCCAATCAGCGGGCCTCGTGCGGGAGGCCCGGGCAGGGGACCTGCAGCTTCCCGAGAGGGACACGTCGGCAGCCTTCCTGTCACATTTCAACATCCCCAACTTTGTGAACTCCGAGCTGAGCTCGACTCTCGGGGACGACGACCTTTTGCTCGTGGACCCCCCTCTCATACTGGACAGTGAAGGCAGGGGTCTGAATGGCGCCAGCTGTGACCATGTGCTGGAATAGTGGGGTACTGTAGAGCTCAGCATGGATTGTACCGACAAATGAACTGAGCCATGGATTGTAAAAAAAGACTTCTTGTAGAGGCTCTTAAGGCAGTCAAGAGTTAAGGCTCTTGGCTAGACTGGAATTGGTATGCAGCATCCTTTGCAACACTCTTTGTTATAGGCCTGAATTTAAAGTCTTGCCTGGAGTGGAAAGCAGCATTAGCCTTGATGTACAGTACTTTGATGTGGCCCATCACCAGACACCCCCTCTACTGAGATCCCCACTGAGCAGGCGTTTATTCCTCTCCCTCGGTCTCCCAAGGGCTGATCTGAGAGAGAGGGAAGACATGTTGAAGCTCAAGGCAACTGGCAGAAAAGACCCAGCAAAATGGATTCTGGCCTAAAAGAACCCTACCAAACAGAGAATGTAGCAGCCATCTTCATTTTTTTTCTCAGCATTGAACACACACGTATGTAACAGTGAGACTTTGTAGTCTGATGCAGCTTTGTCATGTTTCCATTCTGTTTGTAAAATGAGAGAAAAACACAAACACTTCTTGGCCTTTGCTGGCCTTCCAGACAACCTCCCGTATTTGCAGCCTCATTTGCACAAGAATGACCTATTTTTGATGTTTTTCTTTTCTTTTGCGTATTCAAAACATTTGAAATCCATATGTTTCTCCGAAAGATCATCCAGCAAGACACTCAAAAACAGTCAAAACTTTTGTAGTTCATGAGTACATTTTATTAGTATTGGGGCAGTGGTGGCGGTGCTGTTCGGCAACCGAAGGGTTGCAGGTTTGAGCCCCACTCTGGCTGATCCTATCGAAGTGTCCTTGAGCAAGATACTGAACCCCAAATTGCTCCTGGTGGCAGGCTGGCACCTTGCATGGCAGCCTCCGCCACCGATGTGTGAATGTGAGGCATACTCTGTAAAGCGCTTTAAGTACTCGTAGGAAAGGAGTGCTATATAAATGCAGTCCATTTACCATTTACATTTTGTCTCTCCAGGACAAGAAACACACATAATCACCATCCAGCAGCTTTTCTCTCTGTGTGGCTCAGGTTGTCTATAGTCTTTGCTCAGTGACAGACTGTGTCCCTGCTATGTCTGAGCCAGCAGGGACATCCACAACATCAAAAGGTAGCCATATTGTAGCAGTGCTTTCTCAGACTTTTCTTTTGGGGTGAAGACAAAAGGTATAAGGCCTGCCTACCATGCACTGGTTTAGTGGGTTTGTTAAGGGAACTGCTCCATTTCAATGTTCCTCTATTTACAATCGTGGGCCTGTGAACTCATGAAAGCTTTTCTGTCACGACCCCTCATTTCCAGTGGCGACCTGAGTATTACAATATAACAGCATCAGTGCAGCACTTCAGTTTCCTCTTAATGAAACTCTGCAGTGCTGCACTAGCTTTGTAGAGATGTTTAAATAAAACAAGGATATAAAAGAAAAAGGTTGAAATTTAACAAAGGAAGAAAGAGAAGAGATTGTCTTTTTTTGTACAAAGTTTCAGACATATACACTGATTAAAATAATAAATTATGCTATTTATTCTGCCTTTTTGTATCCAAAACACATTATTTCCTTCAAAAATAAATACAGAGTATATACCAATACACTTATATAAAAACAAGTCTCCAAGTCCTCATTGGGCTTGAAAAGGTTGCTGCTGGTCAATCAAAAATCAAACCTGAGAACTTCTCTTGCTCTCTCTCTCTCACATTCTCACACACTCTCTCTTTCTCTTTCTCTCTCTCTCACACACACACACAGTTCCTGGTCTTTGAAGTTTGTCCTCACAGCTGTGGTGTTGCATTCACACTCCCACCTGCTCTGGTGCAGAGATACCAAGTGTGCTAGTTTACATCATCTCATCTCTCAACACAGAAGAATGCTCTGGGGCATCACCCCCTCCCCTGGCAGGCTTGTAAGGTCATCTGCCCCAGGGGATACGTGTGTGCTCGGAGGCAGGAATGACTACACCCTGCCTCTGCAGCTCCCTCAGCACGTCCAGGATGGCGTCCAGCTCCAGGCGGAAGGTGTCCAGCTCACGGCTACGGCTCTGGGCCAGCCTCTTCCAGCGTTCCAGCTCGCCCTGCAGCTCTGCCTGCGTTGCCACACGCGTTTCTGCAATCACCTGAAAACACATACACATACACGCATGTGCAAAAAAAACAACAAAACATATCACATTTATAGTCCTGTCTACTAAATGCAACCATGTCAAATCTCAGAGCTGTACAACAAATAGTTTTTTTTTTTTTTAAATATGCATAGGCCAGGCAAATTAGCCTATATAAACCTCTCTATATTAAGCCTCACAGAATAAAGGAATTCACTGTAAGGCTGTAATTTTCACCATGCCTAGATATGATTGGTAATGTTTTCTAGTCGGCGTTTAGCTTGTTTTCTGTAACATATGGACATTCATGGAATAAAGTAAATTGTTATGCTCAAGCATCAAATCTTTACATTTCAAAATTCAGTATTTCAGTAGGTTTTCAATATTTTGCAGCAAAACCTCAAGTAGTGAAAGTACACAGTGTTTGCAGGCAATGATAAAAATGCTACCGTGGTTTAAACATGAACTCCAAACTGCAGTTCAAAACAAAAGATTTCAGAGATGCGCTAGGTTCCCTACGAAATTTTCAGATTTTTAAAAAAATGTGTAATTTCTTTCTATAGCTTGACACTACAAGTGAATAGGGTACTTTTTTTTTTTTTAACAATGACATGACAAGACACAATGAAACTTATCCAGTTGGTAACTCACTTTAAGAAACATTTTTTGGTAACACTTTATATTAGCACACACAGATCCGCCATTAACAAGCTGCTTATTAAGATGCAAATTAATAACATACTAGCCATTTGCCAGTCATTACACATCACTTATTAATACCTTATTCTGCATGACTTTATTCTACCCATAATAGACCATTAACTCCTAATTACAGCTTATTCGCAAGTAAGTTAGTTGTTGTACATGAATTATGATTTTAATTTGTTTTGGTTAATGTGGGGCAGTAGCACAACAGGAGCAGTTATTCTCCTTCAGTAATACTGAGAAAAGATGGCCTATTCATAGGAACAAAACCCAAAGCTATTGTTCCTGAGAATACCTGTTCCTGCTGTACTAGCACCTTATACGCCCCTTACTGAGCAAAGCATATTAATATCATAATTCATATACAACAACTAACTTACTTACTATGAACAAGCTATAATTAGGAAGTAATGCTTCTTAGTTAATGGTCTACTATGGGTAGAAAAAGCTCATACAGAATATGGTATTAATAAGTGATGTGTAATGACTAATAAATGACTAGTATGTTATTAATTTGCATGTTAAGCAGCTTGTTAATGGCGGATCTGTGTGTGCTAATAAGTGTTATCCAGTTTTTGTATTGCACATTTTCTAAAATTGTGTTAGAATATGCAAATTAGCCATTATGTACTTGACTATGCACTGATTTGCAAATATTTTTAAATAAGGTTCAAATTGCCACATTATTGTCACATCCTTGTTATTTCAGGTGATTACATTTCATTCGTAAATACAATGAACAAGTCGGATAACAAAAAATAACAAGGATCGACATTCCACCAAATACAAAGCACAAATGAACAATGACTGTCATTTTGAAATATGGTATTAAAAAATATTCTGCTTTTTAAGTCTGAAGAAAGAATGTGATTCTGCCATAAGTGTCAATATGCACTCTATCAAGTGTATCAGAGGTTTCTTAGAAACAATGCTCTAGGTAGTTTTTTTCATTTTCTGTAATATTGTCTGTCATTTCTGGTAGTTTGAGTATCCATGATGCAGAGCACTTCATGTAATGGCACCCAGCAAGTATGCTGCCTTTCTGGCCAGTTAAATGATTCTGCAGGACCATAGGGATGCATAAATGTGACCAGCATGTCACCATCTTCAGTAGATGTTTCTGTGATGGGACACAGCCATCATTTACCATCACACATACAATTAATATACTTCCCTGAGATGCATCCATTCAAACTCCAACATCACACTGCTGCTTTTTTGCACTGTTTTCATAACCTGAGCGGTACAGCATGCGTCATCCCCTGACATCCTCATGACTCAGTTTCTTATCAGATGTTAGCACATGCACATACATATTTGTATTTGCTTTGCATTTAATGGCATATGTCTATCCTTGTTATTTTATTTTGCCTGGGTTGCTCACCGTATTTACAAATGAAATGTTATTGTCAAATAACTTGCAATATTATTGCAATAAATAAATAATGCAATAATAAGAAAAATGCAACATTTCATAGACGGCATGATTTTGGAAAAAAAAATCCATATCAACTGGGAAAAGTTCTGAAATTGGGTGAGTTGCCATGGAGTGACCCAGAGACTAATTGAACAAGCAACATGCAACAGCTGAAGTTCCACAGAGCACCTACTTCAGCATCCCATGCATTTCCACGCAAAGTAGTGATCAGCACAGGATCTCACTGCCAGACTCCTTTTCTGGTGCTGTGATACAAACATCCCCAGTTCTCTTTAAGGGGGCCATAGAATGGAAAACCATTTTAACTTTGACTTCATTAAATTAGGAGAGGTCTATTTTTTTCCTATGACAAAGACTTGCTGGTGATGTAGAACAGGGACCAGCAAAAATACATCACCGTATTCAAGATCACAGAATCACAGATGATGACCTGGGTTGGGCCTGACCACACACTCTGACACATGCCATGCAAGCTGGTTTATTCAACAGGTTAGTGTGTGCAGATGTTGCAGTATCAAGAGAATGACAATCAAAATAAACAACTCGCTGATTCGAGTGTTTGTTTGTGTGCGTGCGTGTGTGTGTGTGTGTGTGTATATGTGTGTAAAGAGTGTCTGTCCTACAGAACAGAGTCCAATTATCTGCCCTGTTCTCCTCTGAGTGCTGAAAGAGCTTTCTGCTCATCACGGAAAGGTCAGCACGTCCCATTTCTATTATGGGTCACGGTGTGTGTCCATTTGAGTTTTCTGTCAGATTATGACCAACATTTAACTTTAGACTGCTTTGCAGCGGACTTTGATTGTACAGGGAACCATTTGAGGTTGCCATGGTTTGTGTGTTTCTGAATGTGTATGTGTGTGTGCGCGTGTGTGTGAGTGTGTGAGTGAGTGAGTGAGTGAGTGAGTGAATGAAACCTCAGCGCTTTGTCTCTATAGCTCAACATCTTTGTACATCCCAGCTTGTGCCCCATATGTGTACATATGTGTGTGTGTACCTGCTGTAGTTCCTTCTCTCTCTCTGTGTAGCGTAGCTCCATGTTGTGGATTTTGCGCTCCAGACTGGTGAAATGGCGTAGCTCTGGACTATGTGCTTCTTTGGCCTGCTTCAGCTCATCTAGCAACCTTGTCAGCTACAACACACACACACACACACACACACGCATATGCAAATATACATGCGCACACACACACACACACACACACACACACACACACACACACAAATAAAGGAATGCATCCATGCACACACACGTGCATGCACGCACACGCACGCGCACACACACACACACAGAGTTAGCATCAGACACTGCCAGTATTTTAACAGAAAGAAAATACAAACAATATCAACAATAGAGGTCTAGACTTGTACAACGGTCTAACGAAACTGTCACAGACACACACGGAGTCCTAAATCTAAACTCACACAGCACTACATTTACAAACTATCAGGCACCCCAGAAATATTATAGCCACTTTTTAATGTCAGAGGAGAAAAGCACAGTTTTGTTCTTGCTTGTCAACTGCAATTTTGTTCGTAAGACACTGACATTTGAAATGGCCAAACATTTAGAATGCTTCACCATTGCAAACTGCTACATTTTATTTGTGTGCGTTGTATGTGTGTGTGTGTGTGTGTGTGTGTGTGTCAGTGAAAAGGAGATGACTGAGGGCTAAAAACGGGGGAGAGAGGGATTTCTGGGAAAAAAAAGGAGCTAATTGGTGTCTGCAGAGACATTCGCTGATGAGCCGCGGGTGCCACAGCCAGCGGACGATGATGACTGGTGACAGGTGGAGACGTTACCTGATGCTGCAGAGTGTCCTCTCGGAGTTTGGACACCGTCAGGGCCTCCTTGGTCCCCTGGAGCTCTTTCAGCTGATCGCGCAGGTGACACACCATGATCTAAAGCAGACGCGCACACACACACACACACACACACACACACACACACACACACAATCACTAAAATATCCTTGGCACACACCTGTGTTTGTGTGAACTGTTCACAAGCTCAAAAAAACACCTGGACCTTGTCCTCCTCAACCACTAGAAGCACTAATTACAGAGGATGAAAGGGAGAGAGGAGCGACAAAGATTCCCACAAGCAAAAGCTCATCTGCACTGTTTTTGTTGTGTATCCAGTAGCAACGGCAGCTGATATTAGCACGCTGGAGGAGGAGGCATCTAGTTTTGAGCCCGGTGACCTCACAGACTTAACTAACTCATGCTGTTAATAGGATCCCTGATTGGGAAGACATGTTGGCCTTCTAAGACTGACTTTGGTCTCAGCAATATATAACAGGTTTTAAAAACACTATTTCTACACAAATTCCGCCTTTTTTATTAAGTCTTTTAGAACATTCCTTCAGTGGCAGAGCTAAGCTGCAATTGTGTTTACATCTCAGTGCTTTCCAGGTGAAAAGCATTGAGTCTACGCGCCTATGTGCAGCAACAGCTTGGACCTTGATTAGCTCAACCAGGTAAGGCCACTTTTTACAGCAATGGCAATTTACGAGTGAAAGGATTTTCTTAACTTTCAATAAAATCAAAAATATTTTAGTGTTTTTTAATCATGTTTATGTAGCTGACGCCAACATCGATCTTATAAGACCAACATGTCTTAGTAGCCAGGGATCGCTTTAAGTGAATGGATTCGCATTAAATTCAAGGCACTTATGGTGGCCTATAGGGTGAATGATGGCTCTGCTCCCATCTACTTGAATACTCTTCTGAAGCCCTATGTCACCCGACGACCGCTACGCTCCTCTAAGGAACGTTTTCTAGCACGGCCAACACCTTGTGCAGGTCAATCCAGACTCTTCTCATATCTGGTTCCGCGCTGGTGGAATGACCTCCCAAGTGCTACCAGATCAACTGATACCCTCTCCACCTTCAAGAAACTCGTGAAGACTCAGCTCTTCCAAGAATATCTCCTGGCGTAAATTTTGAGAATGCACTTAATCATTTAATTTCTCTACACTGTGTTACACTATTGCACTTTCAACTTAAAATAGTGTAGATTCTATGTTAGCAATATGCACTCCTTGTTAGTTCTTTCATTGTGTTGTAGCTTGAATGTTATCTTCTTTTGTAAGTCGCTTTGGATAAAAGCGTCTGCTAAATGCCTAAATGTAAATGTAAATGTAAATGTGAACTAGATGTACCGCATAGCGATACATGGTATGACCGCCGCAATGTATTGAAATGTGAGAACTGTTGGCATGACAAGTGTGTGGTAGAACAGTGTTGTGAGGTGGGAATTAGATTGGAAATTATGTCTTGGAAGTGGGTATGGATGTGTTTTTTGAATGAATGAGATTGTGTGTGATTTTGTAGTGCGTAGGAGTGATTTATGAAAGGGTAGGTGTTGTCATAGTATATATGTAGCCTACATGTGTTAATTTGAACTCTTGCCACTTGGTGTTTGTGTAGAGATGGTAGTCATAAGATTGTCTTGTATGGAGTATTATATAAAAAAAATATATATATATATATAGGTCTTTTGACACCTATATATGGCGATAAACAGCGCCCCTATGACGAAATGTCACAAAATTTAGTACACATGACAAGAAAGCTGTTTAGAGATGGCATGTCAACTTTGACCAAATTTGAGCAATTAAAAGCCAAGATATGTACTTTTGAAAAATTTTAAGCTACGTGTTCAATGTTCATTGACGTGTAACTTCGAAACAATTTATCTCAAGATAAATCCTTTGATAACTTTTTGTCAGCATTGTCTGCAGATGACGTATAGCAAATTTGGTGAGATTCTCATTAACGGCCTATGACGGGTTCGTTCAGATCCATTTTCGCAATGTTCAAATTTCATGTAAATTGTTTTCGTTGGAAGTGGGCGTCGACCAGTGTTTTCCATGCGTGAGGTTCAATAGATTTCACGATAAAAAAAAAAAAATGTTGTAAACATTAGCATTCTCTAGATAATAGGCAAAATGACATTTTCTACAATTACAGCGCCCCCTATGGACCAAATTTTATGGCATGTGCTGTGGTTTCAGAGGTCTTTGTGGTGATCGTACATGACATATTTCGTGCAGTTCCCACCTTCTCGGTCCATGATATTGGCAACTCAAAATCCCAATTTTTGCATTTACCTTTATCACTAGGTGGCGCTATGCTTCACGTGAGCGTTTATGGGCTGGGTTGATACGTCTCTGTAACACCAACATACTAACACAAAATCGTTATCTTGGGCAAAAATGTTAACGAGTTATTTAACAAAAACTGTTTTTTGACACCTAGCTTCGGCGATAAACAGCGCCCCCTATGACGAAATGTCACAAAATTTAGTACACATGACAAAAAAGCAGTTTAGAGAAGGCATGCCAAGTTTGACCAAATTTGAGCAATTAAAAGCCAAGATATGTACTTTTAAAGAATTTTAAGCTACGTGTTAAATGTTCATTGACGTGTAACTTAGAAACAATTTATCTCAAGATAAATCCTTTGATAACTTTTTGTCAGCATTGTCTGTAGGTGACGTATACCAAATTTGGTGAGATTCACATTAACGGCCTATGACGAGTTCGTTCAGATTCGTTTTCGCAATGTTCAAATTTCATGTAAATTGTTTTCGTTGGAAGTGGGCGTCGACCAGTGTTTTCCATGCGTGAGGTTCAATAGATTTCACGATAAAAAAAAAAATGTTGTAAACATTAGCATTCTCTAGATAATAGGCAAAATGACATTTTCTACAATTACAGCGCCCCCTATGGACCAAATTTTATGGCATGTGCTGTGGTTTCAGAGGTCTTTGTGGTGATCGTGCATGACATATTTCGTGCAGTTCCCACCTTCTCGGCCCAAGATATTGGCAACTCAAAATCCCAATTTTTGCATTTACCCTAATCACTAGGTGGCGCTTTGCTTCACGTGAGCGTTTATGGGCTGGGTCGATACGTCTCTCTGTAACACCAACATACTAACACAAAATCGTTATCTTGGGCAAAAATGTTAACGAGTTATTTAACAAAAACTGGTTTTTGACACCTAGCTTCGACGATAAACAGCGCCCCCTATGACGAAATGTCACAAAATTTAGTACACATGACAAAAAAGCAGTTTAGAGATGGCATGCCAAGTTTGACCAAATTTGAGCAATTAAAAGTCAAGATATGTACTTTTAAAAAATGTTAAGCTACGTGTTCAATGTTCATTGACGTGTAACTTCGAAACAATTTATCTCAAGATAAATCCTTTGATAACTTTTTGTCAGCATTGTCTGTAGATGACGTATACCAAATTTGGTGAGATTCACATTAACGGCCTATGACGAGTTCGTTCAGATTCGTTTTGGCAATGTTAAAATTTCACGTAAACCGTTTTCGTTGGAAGTGGGCGTCGACCAGTGTTTTCAATGCGTGAGGGTCAGTAGTTTTCACAATAAAAAGAAAATTGCTGTAAACATTAGCATTCTCTAGATAATAGGCAAAATGACATTTTCTGCAATTACAGCGCCCCCTATGGTCCAAATTTCATGGCTTGTGCTGTGGTTTTAGAAGTCTTTAGGGTGATCGCGCATGACATATTTTGCGCAGTTCCCAGCTTCTCGGTCCAAGATATTGCCAACTCAAAATCCCAATTTTTGTATTTAGCCATATCAGTAGGTGGCGCTATGCTTCAAGTGAGTGTTTATGGGCTGGGTCGATACGTCTCTGTAACACCGACATATTACAAAAATTTCGTGTTGTTGGGTGAAAGGTTCATCGAGTTATTCAGCGAAAACTTTTGCCGGTCTCCCCCTCTTTGACGGACACTGGCACAGTGGGGGGGGGGGGGGCCCTTGGGGGCCAAAAGCTCATATTCGCTCACAAACTTCTAGGGCTACATGCCTACAAACATTCATCTCCCCCTGAGTTTCAGTGTCCTGGGAATCGTTGACGGAAAATCGGTGAAAAAAAAAAAAAAAAAAAAAAAAAAAAAAAAAAAGGGAAAAAACGTGCAGCAACACCAATATGACCGCTTTATGACCGGCGGTCATAATGAGCAAGGCTGGGAGCCCTCACCTTGCTGTTTGCATGATCGGAACACCACCTATGACAAATCGTTGACTTAGCAGCATTAAAGTCACGCTCCGTTCTAAAGCAGTTGCGTGCTTTTTTTGACATTTCTATGCTTCTACATTGTTTCACATCACAACGTTACAATGGCGACTTTATGAGTTTACGCACATTGGATTTTGACAGCAGTACACCCCTAAACCCTCACAGACTTACTGTGCATGCGCATTTTAGTCTTTGAGTCTGTAAAGTCGGACATTGACACTGGGCCACTGATAAACTAGCTGTTTGCCCCTAGTGAGTTATGTCATTACAAACTTGGCCTTTGATGTGATCTTATTGGCTGGCTGTCTCCATGCAACTTACCTCCTGGGAGCTGACCTGATTGGTCAGTTCGGCCACCTTGGAGGAGGAGTGCTCTAGGGCGTGGCGGGCACGCAGGCTCTCCAGCTCCCTCTGGTGGTCAGCGGAGAGTGCAGCCAACTGCTGGGTACTGTGCTCCTTGAGCCTGTCACAAGGAAATAGGAGAACTTCAGGAGGAGAACACCAACTTAATAATTCTACACACATCAAACAATACAGTTAATTTCCACTGTATCTAAAGGTGGGGTCATTTTTGATCAATTAGAGTTGAATATATTCTATTTTTATCAAAGAACAAGGTAGAATACTCCATTAAGTCCCCTTTAAAATTTTAGGATGCTTAAAATATTGATACCTAATAAAGAGTCAGATATTAAATAAGTAATTGCTATTATAAAAAACTGTGTCAAATTATACGGCCACAGATGAGTGAAAAAATAAAATAAAAAAAGAGGCACCAATAATGCAATAAAAGTTTTTGGAACTATTAGTTTGAATTAAAGTCATCCCTTGATCCAACTATGTTTCGTCTTAAAATTTGACAAAGTCATCCCTGCTAAGCTCACTGACGAGTCAATAACACTCAGCGCCTCCACTGATTGCCAGGCTCCCCTAAAGCTCTAGTGTAATTTGCACTGAGTCTTCTTCAAAATTCTGCTCAGCCCACCCAGCTCTTCACACTGCACACCCGCTCGCTCCTCCACCGCTGCGGCTCGAAAAATCTCATTTCTTTCCAAGCCACGTACACAGAGGTGACGGAGTGGAGCCAAAGGGCTGTACTGTGTGCGGATTCTCTCACAGTGTTTCCACTCTGTCGACTCAAGCTGTCCATTGGCCCACCCCCTGGCAGTCTGCCGCCACACACCCACCCACCGCCCACCAACTGCCCACCCACACAGTCTGCCTCCTGCATCTCTTTATTGTCTAACCATGGAGGCCATCGATATGCCATCCCAGTGGGATATGATTACCAGTCACAGAATAAAAGTTCAAAATACAAAGGTGACCAAAACAGCAGGACATGATGTAGCTTGAAATATGTTCTGTAGTCTGGTAAACGTACCGAAAAAACACTGGCTTTTTGCTGTAACCATTTTAAAATAATTATACGCCAGTTTTTGCTTTCGCATTGTTCGCATTTTTGAACTTGAAATGACTAAGCACAACAGCACTCGGCAAGATCATACAACAAAGCTTTGATTGGAATTTACTTCGAACTAAGGCTCAAACACAACAGGATGTTTTGGTCTGAGAATAGTGAAATGGTATGCAAAAAGGCAAGGAAAACCTTGGAAAAAACCTTGAAGAGACATGGAAAACCTTGGAAAAAAACCTTGAAGAGACGTGGAAAACCTTGGAAAAAAACCTTGAAGAGACGTGGAAAACCTTGGAAAAAAACCTTGAAGAGACGTGGAAAACCTTGCAAACTCGAATGAGAACCAGACAGCACTAGCAAAAGCTTTCCATCAGTAATTGGAAATATAAAAAGTAATTGTAAAAGCTGGTAGGAATAGGCAGGAATATTGAAGCTCTCTGCACAAGTGTGAGTGTGTAGGTCCTTTGCATGACTACACACCTTCACAATTATTTTCAAGAGTATAATTGAAAACACATTTTCTTGCTTTAAATCAACTGGCTAAAACGTGTTTTGTACAACTGGCTATATTGTGTGCGTAAAGGTGGCTATACTGTATTGTGTGTGCGTGCGTGTGTCTGACTGCAGTGGAAAAAGAAGCAAAGGTTCAAGAATATCTTACTTCTCTGTGTTTCAAAGAAAAGATGTTCTGTTGCAGTTATCTACAAGGGAAGACAATCCTTGAATCCCCCATCGGTTAATTACAGAAGGCCAATTTTGAAGCAAAAATAAAAAATGTAATTCATAATTATTTCCAGTGGGCACCTGCGCCCTCCAATTAACACTGCAGTTATTATATACTTCAAATCTCTAATAAAACCCCATGCCGCTTCATTTCAAGATGCTGCTCATATCCATGAAAACAACACCATTTTGCCGTTTCCGCCACAGAATTTGTTAGTCACACAACTCCCACCTCCACACACCTCTAAAGTCATGTTCATTACATCCATAACTCCAGATCGCCAGGGTTTCACTGACTGAAAGTGTATTGAGTGAATCCTTGTTTAAATCTGAACAGAATTATGCCAAGATCTACTACTCTTACACTGCTCAAACAACACACACACACAAACACACACAAAAAAAATTTAACTGCAAATTGCTTCCACATTGCGTCAACATTCGCAGCATGGCTATTACCATGGTGACAGAGATGGCTAACTGTCAATCAAACCGCTTTTAAAAAGGGCGTTTGGCTTCTTCCACTGCAGGCCAGGACAGTTTGTCAACTCCACAATCTTTACATTACGATCTACAGCAACACATTTCTATGGAGGATTGAAACTAATGTAATAGCCCTTCCACATGCATTAAGCTCATAAATGAAGATCTTTTGCAAATCAATGTATTAAACCTTAGTTAATAGATAGGAAATGATGCCATTGTGAGGTGATGTGTGGAGATACCTCTGGAGCTCAGCCTGTGCGTGGGTGGCAGCCTGCTGCAGGGCCTCCCTCTCCTGCTGCCTCTCCTGCTCCAGCCGCTCGAGACTCTCCTGCAGCCTGTCACTCTCGGCCTGAACCTCCGAGATGTGCGAGCCTGCAAACGCTGCCGGCTGGTACGCCTTCTCGTCCTGCGTGGCCGGGAAGCTCTCCGTCGTCATGGTGGCCTTAGTGGTGACGGCAGGGGCAGCAGCTGATCCTACTCCGGTCTTCCCTTTGGACTCGTGCCCTTTGACCCCTGCCCAGCGTCCCGAGAGCATGGCGTGGCGCTCGCGCTGCAGACGCTCCACGGTGCGGCTGAGCTCCTGCAGGCCGCGGGTCTTGGCGGCGAGCTCGGACATGAGGCGCTCAATGCGCCCCGCCTGAGCCTCCTCCGCCTGCCGTTGGTGTCGCTGGGTGGAGGCGCCGGGGCTCCGCTGATGCGGTTGCTGGGCCTTTGACAGCTGCTCCCGCAGACTGGCCACCTCCGCCTCCTGAGCACTTTCCCGTTCCTGCCGCGCCTCCTTTAACCTCTGCACCTCCTCTTGAAGAGACTGGATATCCTCATTCTCCTCCCCATCTCCCCCCCCTTCAGGCTTCCGCAAGGAGAGCTGTTGTTGCAGCTCGCCTATCCGCTGCTCGTACTGAAGCTTAACACAAACCAAGGCCATTTTAAATTATGCACACAAAGCACAGCCGTAAAATGTATAAATGTAAAATGAAATTATCACTATAAAAAATACATATAAATTAATATATATACATATAAGTGGATCTGACAGTTTTTTTCTAGGTAAAGGACATGCAGTTCCCATGCAAGAATCATAGAGAGTCATACTGCTAACCCTCTTTAGAAATCAACACATACTGACAGCAACTTTAACTCAAGGTCAGTTTCGGCACTTCGGTCTCTAGCAAAAACGCTACAGGATAAAGACTAAATTACAGTGATTGGAGGGATGATTGTGCCCATAAAATTGCACGTGAGCTCGAGCAACAGGCTGAAAATAGCAGATATTACCATTACCACTATCAACTCCTAGACACATACAATAATTGTCCACTTAGTGTGCAATTTTATGGTTATGTCAGCTGCTCAAGATCTAATGCACGCCTTTGCTTACGGCAGTTCTTTAAAACATCACTGCCTCTTGGTGTATGGTGTCACTCAAGGCCTGAGTGAAGATGGCCATCACACAGCTGCATACTAAAAAAAATCAGGCTCTTGACCCGTGGTGGTGTGTTTGCACTTTAACCAAATAAATGACTCAATAATGCTGGACACACCCAATGAGCAACAACATCAACATTTTCCTCACTCTTCTGATTCTTAATTCTTTGCGCTGAAGGCTGTCTGTGTGTTATGTAATTGAGTGTGTGTTTATATAAGAGTGTGTGTGTGTGAGTGAGTGAGTGAGTTTATTTTTGTGTTTATATGTATATGTGTGTGTGAGTGAGTGAGTGAGTGAGTGAGTGTGTGTGTGTGTGTGTGCACGCCTTACCTTGATCCTGTGGAACTGCTGCTCGATGGCCCTGAGGCTGCGCTTAGCATCCTCGTCCCGGCTCTCCAGCTCGGCCTCAAGACGCTGCACGCGGCGTTGCAGCAGGATGGTGCTTTTTGGCGTGGTGGGCGTTGGGGATCGCTCAGGCTTTTCCGGCTTCTCCTGCACCTCCTCTGCCCTAATGGCTGTGGCGGCTGCTTCTGCCGCCGCCGCTGCATACATCAGTGCTGGGAGGGAGTTAGGGTGCCGACGCCTGAGGATGTCTTCCATCTCCTTCACCTGAGACACGCACGCGCATGTGCACACACACACAGACACACCATGAATCCAAATTTTGGTTTGCATGTCATTATTCAGAGCATTAATAATCAATTTTTGGTAGCCCAAATACACAGCTAGCAGTAGAGTCAAATATCTCAGTAAGAGCTGTTTTGTGTCTGGGATAATGTTCTGCGAGACGGTCTTTATTGTGGAATGACTCCCGACAGAGTGAAGGGAGTTATTCCACAATGATGACTGCATCACAGAAAGTTATCCCACCTATTACACTCATACCTATTGAATACATCAATAATATGACAACGAAGTATGTTTATTATTGCCATCATAGAAATTTAATGATTAAGCTTCTACAAAAAACTGTAATCTGTTAACTTACAGATCAGCTAATTGTTTATGGCAACGTTCTGTTTCACCTTCCTTAACAGCAGTGTGTTATACCTAGAAATGGTCCGTTATCAAGATTTATTAGACTGTAGAACGTTGGGAAGTCTAGCTGAAGTGCATGGAGCATTTTTCAGCATTATAAAGTGCTGTATAATAATAGAAGACCCTCATCAGTCACCAGCCACACATGACAAAATGGGAAAAGCTACTTTACTTCCTATCAGGTGCCACATGCAGTGACAAAGTGCATCAGTGATTCCTCCTGACCCGAAACCGCACTTCTAGCTGAAGGATTTGAACTGAATGATTCCGCGGATGGAAACAAAGGTTCAGGTAATGGACCCGTGAAGTGCCTGTGTGCAGTGAAGTGCCTGTGCTGGAATTGGAACACGTAGTCTGGAGATTAAGGGGATGTTTGAGGAGGCAAAGCTAATAGAGGAAAGCATAGCCTCAGGCACAAGGCACACATTTGCACTTGATTTTGAAAATCTGAAAAAAAAAGATGATTTTAAATGATTTTAATAATTAATTGAATTTAAAAATGAATTTAACTATGAATTAATTAAGCTTGCATAGGGTAGTAGTGGTGTTCCATCTGCATAGCATACTGTGATATGTTAATCCGAGGTGATTATACTCTGACCTTGACATGTACATTTCTCAAAGTTTGGTACTGAGATGAATTCAATGGAGTGGCTGCCAAATGTTTCCCCCATGTCACTACAAACCTAATCTTTCACGCCCCCGCATGTTTTAAATTTAGTAACCTCTGACTTGGAGAGACACACTGCAGACAAACAATTTGTTATGAAACTGTGACAACCTCCCTGGGACTGGCTGATTTGAAATATTTACCATGCTCGCTTCCTTTCATTACAGTGCCAAAGCTCACAGTAATGTTCAAAACTCAGTCAAACCCAGACATACTCCAGCTGCTGTGTGACAGACTTTCTCTTTCTCTCTCTTTGCAAAGTCTATTTCTGAAACAATGGCCCCTATAAATTATTCTATTCAGGTGGCAGAGGAAGAGAAGAGTCTTTCTATCTGACACTGAAATCTGTTCTCCAGAGTAATAATCAACCACGCAAACTGCATCGCAAAAGAGCCAGGTCTGCCAATATGGTAGTCTGAGCACATAGCCTTCTACACGTCTAAAGCAAACCCTAAATTGTATGCTTAAAAAAAAATGTATGTAGAAAACAGAATGTATGTCAGAAAACAGAGGGTCAAATCTGGCATACAATAATAATTTATAATCAACAGGACAAAGCACAAAAACAGAAAGAAAATAAAACAACCTGATGTTTTGATGGAAAAAAAGAAACTGAGGAATGCAGCACCATTCAAAAGAGGAGTGCAGCACAATTCAATTTTAAAAAGCCATTTGAATGACTAAACACACAATAATTAAATTCAACATAGTGATTCATAGAGACCAAGAAGTGTAGAAGAAGCAGCGCAGCACAGACTCTAATGCTCCAGGCTGTCTAGCATGATTAAGCTGTACTCACATCAGCCCATAGCCACAATTACTCATCTAATGCAGCTATTATCATAATGACAATGGCGCCTCAGAGTAATGATCTTAATTCAAACGAAATCTCATTCTAGCATTCTAGTAACTGCATTAGGCATTCATAAACTGTACAGCTCGGGAAAAGAAACTCCTTCTTAGTCTCTCAGTTCTGGTATTAAAAAAACGTAAGCGCTTTCCAGAGGGCGGGCTTTGAAGGGCATAGTGACTGAGGTTGTGCATGTCATTGCTAACACTATTTGCTCCAGTCTGACATCGCCTGAAATATATGCCTGGCAGATTGGATCTGGTGATTTTTCAGCACAGTGGATTATTCTGTGCAGGGCGATCTTATCCTGAGAGATACAGTTGCCGTACCAAGTAGTGATATTGTCAAATAACACACTCTAGAGTAGCAGTATAGAAAGTCCTCTGCGGCTGAGTAGGGACCTTGAAGTGAGATGATACAAACGCTGTCTTGCCTTTTTCACCACTGTGAAGATATGTGGTGAACATGACACACACTCCACTGGGGCACTAGAGATTTTGAATGGAGTGTAATGTGTCTGTTACTCCCTCCTGAACTCCACCGCCAGCTCTTTAGTTTTGGCGATTTTCTTTGCACCATGATAACGACAACACCTCAACTTCATTTAAGCAGGCCGTTTCATTGTTGTGGGAGATGTTATGTCATGTCAGCAAATTTAGTGGGCACAATGGTGTTAAACACTGAGCTACAGTCAAAAAACAATAGCCGAGCATAATTCCCTTTCCCCTCATCCAGGTGAGAGAGAGTGGAGTGAAGGACATGCGAGATGGCATCATCAGTGCTCCTGTTTTCCCAAAACAATAGACAAACTGAACAGGGTCTAACACGCCAGGGACTGATGGACAGATGATGTTTTTAACAAGCCTTTCAAAACACTCCATTACAACTGAGGTTAGAGCTAGCCAGAGTTGGCCTTCTGTGGTCAAAAAATACCAGGCAGGCAACTTGGCGGATCACTACAGTCTTTAATCACAACGCCGGAGTGACCCACACAAACCTACTCAAGGAATGTATAGTAACAAGCCTGTCTTCCTGAAGACTAGGATTCCCTTTTATACCCCCCAGAGCAGATATCACATGTAAACCAAATGGCAGACCTCCCTGCCCTCACAATGACCTTTGATTTCTCGCCCTCCTATTGTTTTAGCTTGTTGAGGTTCCCTGTCCTGGTGAAGATAGATATCTATCCCCTGTCCTGGTGAAGATAGATATCTATCCCCTGTCCTGGTGAAGATAGATATCTATCCCCTGTCCTGGTGAAGATAGATGTTTATTTGGTTTTCACCAGCACCCTCTGTTTCCCCCGTTCCTAACCCTAATCTGCTCTGGTTTGTTGTCTTAACCCTTTAGACTCAGGTTACACATGGCACACCTTTGTATCACACAAGGCATACATTTGCATCACATTAATATTAATTTCTAGGATATTACAATTTTCCCTACACTTCTTAGGTAGTGGAATAATGATGGATCTCCCAAAAACAAATAGCCTAATCAAATTTTCATCACTAGGAATAGCCAGTGGGAAGTCTGCTGATTGAACCAGACCTCCATCTTGATTTCATGCAGCAAATTATCCTGCAGTTTAATAAAGGACAACAACAACAACATTATAAAAATTCAGTGGAAGTTGGAAATACCCAGTGTGGAGTACATTTATTTGGGCCCAAAGTCACCAGAAGTACCTGTCGCTCCAGGTCCTGGATCCTCTTTGCATCGGCGGCCCTCTCCCTTATTCTCCTCTGCTGCTGACATGCTTTGCTGTCCACCTGAGATTTAAGCCTCTCCACCTGACACACACACATACACACAAATACAGGCATTTTATTAAAATATAAAGAAAACAAAAATAACAAAAATATTTTTCATCCGTCATCTCATTTAGACCATTCATTCTTTCTTTCATTCATTCATTTACTGTCAAAACCAACTCAAATTTCCAGTTGTACTGGACAGATTTTTAGTTGCACACACGTGTCCAAACCGATTGCACCCTGCAGCCCCAACCTCTTCATGCGAGACCTATCTATGTGCTCATGCAAATCATAAAAAATTATTATTATAACTGCTTGTATCCCTTCGAACTTTCAGATGGTCTTCCCATGTGTTTTATTTGGAAAAATGTGAATTTAGATATATTTCAAGTTATTACCTACTTTGTTTCAAAGCAGAAACAGGGATAAATTCAATGCATTTCAATAATAGAATGTTCAGGTTAGCACCACTTGACGTCACAAAAGGTCAAGGTGTGATAAAGGCCTATTGTGGCGTACTATAATGAGCCACTCTTCCTATTTCTTCGATGTATGTGTAAGCCTGTTGCTAGGCAACATGGTAAATTCCAACCAACTGAAATGTGTCTTTAGTGAACAGCTCTAACTACGGGCAGTGTTTTGTGAACTTCTGGCCTGTTTCCGTGTGTGTGTGTGTGTGTGTGTGTCTCTCGCTTTGTCAATTATTTGTTGCTTGTACGTCTGCTAAATGCATAAATGTAAATATAATGTCAATATGTGCCAAAACAGATTTGACCATGCATTGCTGTACTACTCCTATGGAGATGTGTATCCATAGAATGGAGCACAGAATTGCTGATCTCAGTTTCTCTTAAAGAGGATATAGTACTGCTTAGTGTTTTGCATGTAAACACCATGTTTCATTACTTAGCTATGCTGATGCTGAAGTGCATACTGTTATCCAGTAACATTCAATGACACACTGAAGGTCATATGGTGCTTTGTGTATGCTCCTGTGGTGTCTACAGAACAAACTTAAATTTTAAAGCTCAAACTTCTTAAAAGTTTTAAAAGCACTATAAAAGTTGAGTGAGTGTGAGTGATTGAATGTATAATTGAGTGTTACACAGAGAGAATCAAAGCCCTGCAGTTTCACGTTGCCGAATGCTGTCGGTAGGTAAGAGAACGACAGAATTTGGTACAATGTTAACCAAATAGCAAAACGTCAGCCAACGCTAATTGATGAGGGCAAGGAAATTTAATTTTGCTGTGCCCCCCTAGGTTAGCGTTAGCTGGTAGTTCGCAACTCCGTCCATGTTGTACCAAATGTTGTCGTTCTCATACCTGCCGACACCACTTAGCTCGGCCACCACCGACTGACACTGGATTTTTTCTTCAAGTCCACTGGGAATGCAAATCTCTCTACACACTTCCATGCACTGTAGGCAGCCTTTGTCTACTGTGATTTTTATGTTGTTGTATGTGAAACTATATGTACTGTTGCCATTCTAGGGCAGGTCTCCCTTGAAAGAGGGTTTTTTCCCCCATTAAATAAAAGCAACTTGGTTAACTAATGGTTACAAAAAACAAGAATTATATCTCGGGGGAAAAAAAGTAAAAAGAAAAAGTAAACTGTTTTAGCTCTGTGATTTCACAGGAAATTTGAAGCTTGAAAACTGGGTATAATACAGTACAGCTGAGGGGAGTTGTTAGGCACGAGGCTATCAGTTGTTCAGGGCCAGTCTCAGCTAGAGCAAATTAGGGTTAAGTGTCTTGCTCAAGGACACAACAGTGGCAACTGGGATTCAAACCCAAAACATTTTTCAGGCTACTTGCACGCTAGCCAGGTTCCTTAACCGCTACCCTACCACTGCCACATAAGGATGTGGCAACAGAATAAACGAAACCCATTACTTTAGTAAGGTATGAGAAAGCAAGTAAATACACAGTATGCTTCTGTTAGTCAAAACAGTATTACATGCTGGTCAAACAAACACCCATCAAAGGGCAAAGGTCAGTAGTCATTAAAGTATATTGGCACAAAGAGCCTGTTTTTTCCTGTTATGATCAGAGAGGTCAACATCAGTCTGTCTTTTGATGTGGACTTGCTTGATCTGCTACGAGCATAAAACACGAATTATGGATATAGTTGGACCATGTCAGGCAAGTTTTTGTGTGTGTGTGTGTGTAAGTAGGTAGGCACAGTGTCATTAGATGCTGTGTTGTTAGCAAAACAATGCTAATATTATGCACAAGATACATGCATTTGATTTATGACTGTCACATCCCTCTGCTGTAAGTTAACAACAATGGATAACTAGTTTGTTGCTTTAGTATGTGTTCCATCAACCCACTGACCAATTAATCTGCTATGAAAACACCAATCTTAACACGCCAAAGCAACGATTATACTATCTTACTCATCTAAATGTTCATAAAACATGGCAAAAGATAGAATGTGATCGCTAAAGGCTATCCCTATGGCTGCGATATGGCATTAGGCATGTCTCCCCATGATCAGGGCCATAGGCTATTGCTCACAGCAGCTTGACTACAGATTTGAAAGGCATGAAATTTTCTGAAATTATGTTTTCTATGGGTTAATTACTTATTTTTTTCTAAGTCAGGTGTTACTAAGCAACAAATACTGTCACTTCACAGCCAAACTGAATAAGGGCTGCTATTTGGGCATGTAATCAAATGGCTGTGCACAGTTGTTCTACTCCATTTTTGAGTTTGACCAATGAGTTGGGATATTCCCACACTCATTAGATGCCCCTCATCTGATCAAAAACTAATAAACCAAAAGGATGCCTACTGTATATATCTTACAAGTTCTGTGGTTTTGGGTGCAATAACCGCTTTTTGTACATGCGTTTTGTGTAGTGATCCTTTTCTTTGTATTGTAGTCTTCAAGGGTTAATGCATAAGGTTCTCCAAGTGTTTGGATATGTAACAACTGTATCCTTTAAAATGTGTGTCTACTTGTAGACCTGAAAGTGTGGAGCTCAGGTCAGATGACCATGACTTTCTGCTTGTGGAATGAGCATGGCTATGTTTGTCTGGTATGTCCTGATGAGAACCTCTGGTTGAGATGCATTTAGCCACTGTTTAAGGTTTTTGAATTTTATACAAGAGCTGATCAACTCTTTGTTCCAGCGATTAGTGAAGTCTGACAAAGCCTGACAAGCAACAATTATTATATTCCATCTCATCATTGCCACAATCACCACCATCACCAGCATTATCACCATCACCGATGCCACCAGCACCGCCACCAGCATAATCACCATCGCCACCTCCAGTGCCACCAGCATCATCACCATCACCACCACCACCAATGCCACCAGCATCATCACCATCACCAATGCCACCACCATCATCACCCATTGAGGCTCTGCTGATGTTCTAGTGAACCTCACCTGTTCAGTAAGAACCTTGACCTCAGCAGTGGCGGCCCTCAGACGGCCAGAGTCTCGATCCAGCAGCTCCTGGTTCTCAGCGTACCACTGGAGCCGCTTCTTCAGGGCAGCTACCTCCTCCTGATGCCTCTGTTCCAGCACCTTCAGCTCAAAGCCGAGGTCACCTGGTGCAGGTGCACGTGCATGCACATGCGCGTGCGCACACACACACACACACACACACACACACACACACACACACACACACACACACACACACACACACACACACAGAGTGCGCATAAACACACTATACATTTTTCTATCTCAAACTCAAAAAAAGCTTAATTATATAATGTATAATTACACTCCATTTCTGTGAAGATAGTCCTATACACATACGTGATTGTGTGAAGAGAGAGGCTTACACACACACATGATTGTGGGGACAAGGAAAAAAAAAATCAAACTATAATGGAACCTTTGAAAGGCAGTCATAGCTTTCCCAAGCAATGGACATCACATTATCTTTTATACTGAAACATTTTTTCTTGATCAACAAATTGTTGTAGCTATTTTGTAGCTCAACTGCCTTTTATTCACGACAACCCCACAGAATCCAAAAGTGCCACAATGCTGCTATGTTGCGTGTCACACGGCAGCATCAAAGAACAAGGACACACGCAGACTCACACACTCCTCCTCACCTGAAGTGTGTAGGGTCTGGATCTTGGCTAGGTCTCTCTCTTTCTTCATTATATCCAGGTCAACTTGCAAAGCTTGCTTCTCCTGCCTGAGTCTGCGAGCCTCCTCTTGCAGTCTAGCCTCTGATCTCTACACACACACACGCGCGCACGCGCACACACACACAAACACACACACACGCCACACACACACACACACACACACACACACACACACACACACACACACAAACACACACACACACACACACACACACACACACACACACACACACACACAAACACACAAAAGCACAATTGTATTCAGTGCTTTTTCTTTACTCTTTTTCTCTTTACCAGGAGCCTCTGGCATAGACACTCATAAGGCTACTCATGGTGCGGACTGGAAGCATGAGACAACACATACCAACAGACAGTCAGACACGCAGTACATCTTCCATATAGTGTCACCCACCTCTAGAGCTTTCACTTGTGCCAGCAGCTCTGAAACATTGAAGTCTTCTTCACCTATACCCACAACTCCCACAGCCCTCGGCATGGTGTTCCTGCTCAGCTTATCCCTTTCAGCACAGAAAAATGGTGTTAAACAGATCAGAGCACAACAACAACAACAGAAATAAATAAATAAATAAATACATACATACATACATACATAAATACATAAATAAAGTGTAAAACTACTACTTAGAAAGTGTCAGCCAGACCTGGGAAAGGCAACACTGCATTACAATACTTGAATGCAAAATATGGCCAAAACAGCTAGAATAGACTTATTAGTTAGTTATTAAAATTTGTAAAATGTGTAATATGTTCAAGTGTGAGAGTACCAGAGAGATATGATAATGGTTATATCTGCCTAAAATTAATTTAAGTGAATCATTTTGTTATTTATTTGTTAATCTCTATTACCACATGCTTTCTGGATTCCACATGAGAGCCCATTATAAAACAATGAAAACCACCACTACCACCACTACCACCCACCACCACCACTTACCTAGCAATGGCCAGCTCATGGTGGAGTCTTTGGTTCTCAGTGAACATGGCCTCCTCATTGTGTTTATTCTGTGCCTGAAGGGCCTTCACTTGCAGATAGAGCTTCTCATTTTCCTGAATTAAACACACACACACACACACACACATTAAGCAGACTAGTGAAATATGCTCATTTTTACTTTGTGGACTTGGCTGAGATGAAGCATGAGAACATTGCTAATTAATGTGCTGTCAGTGGGCAGAATAAGGAAGCTGGGGTACGCATATTAATGAGCTAAGATAACAGAATTAGCGAGAACCTTACACTGTACTCTTTTTCAGCAGTCAAAATTATTATTTTTTCTGTATTTAATATACACCTGTTGAAGGCTTAACTTAGTTCACAGTAATTAGTCACATGACAACTCTGAATACCACTAAAGTATGGAGAGGACATCTGAAACAAAGTTCATTTCAGTTATTGTTCTCTTTTATACTGCACTTTATTACACTATTGCACTTTCAACTTAAAATAGTGCAGTTTTTACGTTAGCAATATGCACTCTTTGTTAGTTTCTTTCATTGTGTTGTAGCTTGAATGTTATCTTCTTTTGTAAGTCGCTTTGGGTAAAAACAATCTGCTAAATGCTTAAAAGTAAA
The DNA here is from genome assembly GCA_015244755.2 of Tenualosa ilisha. Classification (NCBI taxonomy): domain Eukaryota; kingdom Metazoa; phylum Chordata; class Actinopteri; order Clupeiformes; family Clupeidae; genus Tenualosa; species Tenualosa ilisha. The sequence goes on from PYXC01000813.1 coordinate 2,393,995, forward strand.
TGTAAATGTTGAGTTTATTACGCACAGTCCTGCAAGGCAAACCTGTGCTTTCTGCCACAGCTCTGATCAATAAACTATCAGTCTGAGGACTTTGTTCTCTCTTTTTATTATGGTATCAGTTGATTTTAATTATGCACTTTTAATTACACTTTACTAAACTCTTTGAAATCTCTATAAAATGTGCTATAAGTTTAGATTGACTTGCTTTGCTTTTACATATACAGGATTTAAAATGAACTGAAGCTAAATTCTTCCTTTGGTTTGCCTCATTTCATCGACACCAAAAAGTTGAACTTCATCGGAGAACATGTCCTCATAAAATACCAGTATTATCAAAACAGGCATAAATAATTAAATAAAACAAAGTTATCAGAAAATTTTAAATTGTGCATTTGTAAGAAAGTAAATCACTAACAAAAGCCACTGTATTACTCTATGGTTCATACTGTTGTTGGCTGTCGACAGAACGACATGACAGGCAAGCACTAAAAGCAATCATTCAATTCAATTCAATTCAATTCAATTCAATTCAATTCAATTCAATTCTATTTATACAGCGCCTTTTACAATGGTATTGTCTAATGGCGCTTTACAGCAAGGAAAAACTCCCTTATGTTAGTCTAGGAAGAAGCTTTGGGCAGATCCACGACTCAAGGGGCTAACCCAACTGCCAAAGGTCATGCAGGAAAAGTACAATCAGTAGTAACCATGATAGACTACAAGTTGCCAATGGTTTTGGCAAAGCATCATAACAGCTTCAAAAAAATATCCCATAACATGGTATTCAATCCATAGGTGGCTATCAAGAACTATGGCTGGACAGTGTAGTAGCAGTCAGACATTGTCTTAAAGTCAATGGGTCATGAGAGCAACAATAAGGATCCATTTTGACAGTGCCATTGTGAGAGAAGTCAGTCACAAGGCCTCAGGGAAGGAGAGTCGGTCCTTGCATGGGCATCTAGGTATTCCAAGGCTGACTGAATGGACAAAATGTTCCCCTAACTTTCTAAGCGACATTCAATTATTTTATTCCATAATTTTCACCAGGCAAACTCATCTGCTCTGACTGACTGCTGTGCAAGCACCGCTGACAGGCTTCCGCAAAGCTATCTGTTGTGGTAGATACACAAACAAACAACGGCAAAGACCAAAGAGCCAAAGCCAACATTCATTTCCATTCAACTCACTTCATGTTTGCTTGGCTAAGGCAGTTCCATTGCAATTGATTTAGCCACTAATGCTGCTCTCGGTGTGGGAGATCATTCAATATTGGCAGAGAGTAGGCACAACCATTGATCAGTTCACTTGTCTGTTCTGGGCTAGATCTTTAAAGTTGGTGTTATCAGACACCATTTGACTCACTCGCTCGCCTGTTTTCAGGCCGGCTTAACATGTGTCCCGCAGCGCATTACATGCAATCTATAGTCTTACAAAGCAACAAAGAAGCAAAGAGAACAAAACAAACAGAAAAAGCAGATGCAAATGCAAAAAAGGACGAGAGGATTATAGGACTAAAATGTGGGAGGAAATGTTCATGAGGAAGCTGTCAGTGAAAGCAGAGAGAATATCTATTGTATGAGCACACTGGTTGCACAGAGAGAGTGGAAGCAGAGAGAGAGAGAGAGAAGGGATGGAAATCGCTAGGATTTTATTCATATCAATTCCATTATCGATTCTGCTCAGACCAATTCTTTATCAATTCTTCTGTCAATTTCTTATTGTTTAGAAGATGTTTTAAAGTGTCTCCGGTAACACATAGGTCTGTAATGTAGTCCATACTACTACTAGTGGCCATTATGACGTAAACCAAGTGGAAAAACTGTATTGTCTATTTTCAATTTTGCTTTCAAAAAAGACCCATTGACTATGGTCTGAAAAACACGTCAGCATTGATAATTAACTCATTGAAGCATTCAATTCTTGGTTCTGCTCGATTCCCGATTCTCGAGCAGGCTGGTGCCGAGGTCAGAGATAGGAAGAGAGAAGAGTGTATCCATAATGAGTGGGCTGACCGCAGCACGTGGCCAAAGCGTGTGCAGCTCCAGCGGAGCAGCTGACAGCTCAGTGGGCAGAAAAAAATACATATATAAAAAAATGAACAGGGTCCAGCCTGATCAGCTCATGGCCACACTGCACCACGCGCACGCGCACACCCACACACACACACATACACACACACCTCCCATCTGTAATTCCCACATAACCACACACTGCCTGAGTGAGTCATCTCACACTTGCTCTAGCCTCCGAAGGAGTGTTTTTTTGCGAAGCCGTTAAACTTTGACACATGGCTATTCACACACTGTGTGAATAGCCATATGCACTTGTAGCACTCCTTTGACTCAGGGCACAGACTTGCTAAATGTCAAACTGCAAAAGTTCTTCATGTATCACACACAAACCTACAACCACACACACGAAGCTCAGCTCAACACTGATGGTCCAGAATATAAATTGTTCTCTGCTTGTGAGCTGATGGCAGTCTCCCCGTCTTTAAACAAGCGTCACTCTGGGTCTGGTTGTTTTGTGCTGGGGTGGCAGAGTTCTAGCTCTTTCAACACTGCCTGCTCTAACACGGCCAACATGCATTTCTTTCTCTTCTTTCACTACCATCTCTTCTTAATGCATCCCTTGGCTTTACTGCAAACCATTTAGCGCTAGACTGGCTCTCCTGCCAGTTATCCCTTACTACAACGTGTTGCCACAGTGTTACCTACAATGCAAGTGAATGCAAAACCTGTGTTCAAGACAACTGAAACCTAACAGAATTCTATGAAAATGCCACATAATATCCATAAACTCTGCACAATCATCCTCATTCTGGTTCTGCATCTATCCTTGTAGAAACGGCTTGCAGGTGCAATCAGTCTTTCTTCAGTTGGCTCCACTGCGCCTTCCATTTTCCAAGCTCGAGTTTTCATGTCGTTGTAAGAGGACCTAGTGTTCTGTGTGCCGATTTCAGCGTACTGAGCATGCTGGTGAACTGCCATCCTTTACATTCGCTAAATGGAAATATTTAAGCGTCAATGCGGTCACCTGATGGTAGCCCTGGAGAAGAGTCTCCTGCTCCCGCACTTCCTTCTCCAGGTGACGAAGCTTTCTGTCAGACAACTGGTCACCTGCATGGCCTGGGCTCAGTGCTCCCTGCTGGCTCTCCTCCTCTGCTTGTCGAAGCTACAGAGAAAGCAGAGGCAAACAGACATGTTTAAATCAAAGACAAAGAAAAAAATAGGCAATAATTAGGGCCAGAGAGAGTGGCACAAATGGAGAAAGAGGAGATGCTTAAACAGTGAGTAAATAAGTCAATAATTAACAACAAACAAAAACAAACAAACAAACAGTCTAAATGGACTTTCAAGACACACACAGAAGGAAGGTGTTAACCTTTTATCAGTGCTGATTACATTTGCTAAATTCATGGCTGGTTTTGTTATTCTACATATTTGTATTGATGTCTCTCAGCAACTAACCCTGGACTTCTGTGTGTTAACTGACAGAGAGGCTGTCTGCTCTTTGAGCACCAGCAACAAGATAACAAGAGGATCCAAACAAACACAATCCTTTCTCTGACAGACAAGATGAACAATCGCATAAACAAACTAATAAATGCATTAGCAAACATTACACACGCTTCCGAACGCCAAGATTACAAAACCACACACACAAACAGCTTTGTCAATAATCCTACATAAAACACTGCTGTGGAGACAGTCTTCACTTTTACATTATGATTAGGAGGGAGGGAAGGAGAGGGAGGGAGAGAGAGAGAATGAGTGTGTGTCTGTGTAACCTATTAGTTTGGTGGAGACATCTCCGTCATCACTGACTGTGAAAGCAAAACCTTTTCTGCAGCACAATAAAAGCTCATTAGGGCAGGAGGACAGCAGCTCAGCAGCTCAGCCTGAGTGCAGTACCAAGTGTTGTGTGGAGCCATTACCAGCTACTGCAGCACCAAGACTACGAAGATAGGCAGGCAGATAGGCTTGTTTTAGTGGAGAGCAGATCCAGCCTCACTTTCTTACGCTCTTCCAGTGGCTTGCATTAGATGGCACACGCAGTGTATCAATTAAGAAATAATAACCAGATGACAGAGCGGGGCACGTGTGATATGTATGTGAAGAGCTGGGCAGGTTTCCAGCTGCACGCTCACTTCTTTTAATTCAGTGTAAATAAAATAATATAAAATAAAATAAAATAAAATAAATAAATAGATAATAATAAACACAACAAACAAAAGAGGGGTTACACCTGTATCAAATTACTTGTGATCAGTTGAAAGTCACTTTTCTAATGACTAATGAGGTCAACAAGAGGACAAACAACCTCCAGCTGACCACCACTGCATAAACGCAGCTTCACTGACTACCAGCCTGCAGCCTAATGTGAACCACAATGAGGATCTCAGTACATCTGAGTGATTTGACTGGCCGATTGCATGCAATAACTGAAGTTTTTTTTTTTTCCTCAGTACCATCTGCTGTGTATGCAAAGTAACAGTATGTTCTGTTTGCCGCTGTCAGTCTTTGCCTTGGCATTTATGTCAGTCCCTGTCATTCTGTACAATGTGTGGTTCTGTACATTAAAGTTGTAACAATAGTAATTGTGTGGGTGGGCATGTTTCATTCAGTTTCAGGAAGGCTAAACCTTCTTATAGAAGAACTGAGCTGGATAATGCATTCATGCAAGTGTCTCTGTGTATGTGTGTGTTGTAGGTATGCGTGTATGTGTCTGTGTGTGTTATGCATGTGTGTGTGTGTAAATGATCAACAATCATTTGTTAAACCGCTCAGAAAATTTCCTGATAAAACTTGTAAAAGCTGTACTATGCGTCTACTAGGGCTGCAACTATCGAATATTTTTGGAATCGAGTATTCAGACGATTTTTTTCATCGATTAATCAAGTATTCGGAGGAAACATACTTTCGTGTTTTTAAACAGCAATATCAATAGTGTGTCATGCAACATAAAGGCCTGTTAAAATAACCAAGCAACCAGCTATAATCCCTGATCAACTAAGGTTTTTACTCCAATTCCAACACACCAATTGTTGATTTAAAGGTCAAAATCTCGTGATTTACTGCCTTCTAATTAAAAAACTATGAAACACAACTTCACAGATAAAGGTCATTTGTCCATAGGTTTATCTTTCCAAAAGGAGAGAGGACTGTCTTTCCTGCAACAAATCAATCTGAGAATAAAGTACAAATGCAGGTACATGATGGGGAGAGAGAGACGGAGAGTGTCTATGTATGTCTATGCACGCACGTGTGTGCATGAGGAGTGGATGACATAAAATCTTGGTGCATCTGCTGACTTAATTAGTTAGCAATCGTAAATCGGCAGCGTCAACTTTGTATAGAACTTTGAAGCTCTTGTTGGTGAACTGCATTTAACGTGCAGATGTTTTCTGTACAGGTGTTGAAGCTTTGTCGGTATTTAATGGTAGACCAGACACGTTTTACAGTGTTTACACTGTGCCACTTTGTCCTCTTTATGAAACAGTAAATGTACACTTTTTCTAGTCCTAGCTACACAAGACTACACAAGTACTTACATGTGTGCTTACATGTCACACGTAATATAAATACCACATTTGTGTGTGTGTGTAAAATAGTGTATGCACATATGTAAGTATGTATACATACATCGTTGTATGCATGTGTGTGTCACCTTGCTGTGCAGCAGGTAATTCTCCTGTTTGAGGCTGCTGATCTGGCGGCTGTGCTCCTCATGGAGCTCCTGCTCCCTCAGGTGCACCTCCCTGTCCTTCTGGGCCAGCTGGAGCCTCAGGCGCTCCAGGGAGCTCCTCTCAGCTGCAGAGGGCACTACAGGGGTGATCCCTGACCCCTCAGCACCGCCTCTGTCTTCACCCCCGCCTCCACCCACGGCCTCCTCTGGGGGCTGAGCAAAAGATGAGGAGAGAGTTGATGAAATTGGGGAGGCTCTGGCCCAGGAGATTAGGGACCTGACTTTTCCAAGTGGGACAGCAGAGCATAAAGGTTGGGAGCTAAATCTTTGGATTTCACTTCATGACTTTAGAAAACCCGGGCTGGCAAGACATTTCGAATTATATTACTGGCGTTAGCTATATAAAAACATTCAAAATGTTTTAGGTTTTATTCCATTTTAGAAAATCCTTTCACTTGTAAACCCTCGCCATTGTTTTTCACGTCTCACACTTTCTGGGTAAACACTAACATCACCTGATTGATAATTATGTTACAATTGCCATGCTATTACAATTCCATGCAATTTGTTTTTTTACCTCTGGCAGAAAGGGCATCTTCCACAATGTCAATCATTTGCTAGGTTTGATTGTTGAAGACTTGACAAAGTCAACATTAGAAGACAGCAGTGGATGCTGCTGCAATAAGTAGATTCCCTGCTGATTACTGCCTTTCATCTGCTGCTACCGATCTGTTCCTACATCTGAACCAAACAAACCCATCCATTTACACAGACTAAAGCAAAATAACGCTAACAACCTTTCCTTGAGCTAGATTTCCATTGCTTCACTGAAAGTTACATTTACGAATGTTTTGATGGAGTTGGGGGCTCACTTACAGTTTAGTCTGCATCACAGACTTAAATGACTCATATTTGCGCATGTTTACTGGTTTATAACTAGCCAGGCAGAGACAACGGTTTTAAAGTTCTCAGTACGACTCTTTGAACAAAGTGAAACAATGTGAAAGCAAGTAGAGTCTGGTCCACCGGTGTAGTAGTCTACTGTATATGCACATTCAAAATGTATAGCCCTATGGAAATCACTGAAGTTATGAATTGCTGACAGAGAGGATGCTGGAGGGTCCAGGAAACAGACTGCTAAGAAGAGATTTTAAAGTCCAGTACAATAATGTAAAAGCAAATGCGAAATGTTCTTAAAGCAATTAAACTGTGACAAAGACCAGACCTAATGCACAATAATAAAAAAAGACAGCTTAAGGTCTAGTCTTTGTTGTCCATGTACCAGTAAATCAGAGCTATTATCTCACTGCACTGGCTTCCAGACAGCCCTGAGGCAATGTTCCAGCCTCAGAGACAGGACTCAACACAATTACAGTTAGTGAGCCATTCGTTTCCCAGAGTAAACACACCAGACATGGACTAGTTTCACACAGCGTATCTCACATTTCCCTGCAGATAAAATGCCTAATGCCCCTTAACCTTAAGATCGGCAACAAACGTTATGTTAATGTTCTCAAATTTCAGTGAAGTGTTGTCATGATTGCTGGTATTATGACAGACAACAGTAAGGTTGTCTTTACTGCAGTGCTTCAGTGGAAAGAGGTTCTCCCTTCGAGGAGGTTCTTCCTCCTTAGATTCTCACTTTACTGCACTCAGACCATCTTCATTTACTCCCCTTACCGTTTCTAAGAAATTGATGCCTCATTTGCAAATCTATTGGCACACTACTGGGAGCATGGTTTCACATGCAATTTTGGGATTGGTTTGCTCTTGCTTGGTTTTGGAAACCGCTCCTTTTAAATGGCAGACTAGATGTATTTCTGAGGATTAGTTAACTTCCAAGTAAACAAAACACAAACAAAAAAAAAGAACAAAACACTTTCTAGAATAATCCAAAGTCATATTCCACCACAACTGTGTGACCTTGTATGGTTCTTCCAGCCTCCACTCACCACAGGGACGCAACAGGTGGTTTTCCATCCAACTTTGTAATCTCCATTTTGATCATTTAAGAGAAATCCTGATAGGAAATCAGGATAGGAAATTCACAGTAACATTTTCCAATGTGAATACATATGTGATTCAGTCAAGGGAGGTTGGATTAACTCACTATTTTCATAAGGTATGATGTGGCTAAATGAAAGAGTGTTCAGTCCCCCAAGATGCATCAGCTGGCAGAAGTCTGATAAACAAGATGCTAAATACATGTTGAGCGAAGATGACTCTCGAATGAGAATACTCATACAAATCCCAGATGGTTTGCTAGTGCTGCCTATCACTCTGCTGTCAGAGATGGTTTTCAGGGGATTCATGGCGATTGATATGCCAATTTCCACAGGAGCTCCTCTGCAGTCTGTTGGGAAATGCGTTTCCAACAGCTGCTATTCACAGAAACTCTAATAGAAATGTCAAACAAGGAGAACCCAATGATTTGTGCTTGTATAGTTTGTGGTGTGGGGCTGTGTATTTATGACAAGGCTCAGCAAGGACACAGTCCATCACTAATAAGAATGATTGAGCTATTAGGGACCTTGCATAGTAGAAATGCCACTTCCATTACTTCTGTGCAACACATAGCCTGACAACCATAAAAATGCCTTGCATACATGTGTCTGTATGGACACTACAGCAGGTGCAGAGCTGATGGTGGCTGTGTGGGTGTGTTTGGAAGAGCTGGAATGTGTGTGACTGATTCCTGGAATCTTAGGAAGAGCTGGACTATGTGTGACTGATTCCTGGAACCTTAGGAAGAGCTGGAGAGTGTGTGACTGACTGCTGGAACCTTAAGAAGAGCTGGAGTGTGTGTGACTGACTGCTGGAACCTTAAGAAGAGCTGGAGTGTGTGTGACTGATTGCTGGAACCTTAGGAAGAGCTTGGGTGTCGGCTGTCTCCATGTTGATGTTTTTGCGGGGGCTGCTGCTGCTCGCCTCCACCTGCTGCTGGAGGAAGGCTGCAAATGACTGCACTGATGCCACCAGTTCACTGCTCAGATGCAGACTGGCCTCTGAATCTGCTGCCACACACACACACACACACACACACACACACCACACACACACACACACACACACACATACAAGTATTTCAGTCTATGTTGAATCAGAAGAACTTCTGGTCATGCCTTAAGAGGAATATGTATGCATCTCATCATATACACTCAATAGACAAGAACAAACGGACACACTCACCAAAGCACAATAATGGCTTTCCGCTGACAGCAAGTAAAAATAAAGAGTCTAAAAGAGTGCTAAATTAAAACATCCCTCTCTCTCCATTCCATTTCATTCTCCTCCAGCCCTCAGCCCTTTTCTATTATTTATTGATTCACCTTTCATTAGTTCCCTGAGCCAGCCTGTCACAGATCGCCCCCTCTTCACTCATCATCCATTCCTCCCTGCGGACTGATTGTCTTGCACTGTCTGCATCTGTCCTTCTCTTCCAATTTCCATTGCTCCCTCATTACCCATATCTCTCAGACCTCTACCTTACTCTGCCTTTGAGCCTGGTTCATTATCTGAGGTCATCTCTCTCTCTCTTCCAAGTGTCTACCTCACAACAACCTTTGAATTTGACTTTTCTTGACGGTCCGTCTCTATGTCTCTCCATGTCCCCATGTCCCCACTCACTGCCCATTTCAGATGCTGCCTTTGATTCTCTTTCTGCCTCAGACGCTACCTTTGATTGTCCTTCAACAACAGATGCTGCCTCTGATTGTCTTTCTACTTGAGATGCTACCTGACTGTCCCTCTACTAGAGACGCTAAAGGGCCGTTCACCAGGAACAATAACTATAAAAGTAACTCTAACAATGTTTTCATGCACATTGACCAACAATAACATAAGTCTGTTCTCATGTGAATGAACTAATGTCTAAAATTCTATGGTTTCTGATTGGCCATTAACCTTTTACTGTTCTAAAAATCTCTCTGAAAGTGATCTCAACGATGTCGTTGTTGATGCCGATGTTGCCATTATTGATATTAATCAGAGCGATATTATTTGTCGTTATGGTTGAAGTTATCATTCTTGGTGTGAACAGACCTTAACTTTGATCGTCCTTCAACAACAGACAGTGACTTTGATTGTGCCTCTACTGCAGACGCTACTAGATTGTCCCTCTACTACAGATGTTACCTTTGATTGTCTGCGTACGTCCCAGTGTGGGGATTCTGCTCGGAGTCTGCTCCTGGTTCTGGTGCTTTCTCTGGACCTGTGGAGACGCAAGTTTTGCCGTCTGTCCTGTGTGGACAGTCCCAGAAGTCTTTGCTACAGGGTGGGCTGGGCTGGGCTTGGCGAGAGGGACTGACCTGCGCGCAGAGGCGGAGGTGTGGGCGAAGATGGTCGGCCGCCAGGCAAGCTGTAAATAACCAGCACAATGAACATCAACATTTATTTAGTGTTGTTGAATGGTTTCACAAACATGGTTAAAAGGGGAGTTTATATAATTATGTAGTTATGTACTGGTAATTTTGTGCAATTGATGGTGAGTAGAAAACAATCAATCAATCAATCAATCAATCAATAAATAAAACAAAGTGTTCTCACAGTTCTCACTTCTGCAAATAACCATCAAAAGGAGTGAGAGTGTATTACAAACTACAAACTTCATGGCATTACTATAAACAAAGCAAACTAAACAACAACCACACAACAACAACAACAACAACGTAAAATTAGGTCAGTAAAAAAGATGTATCCTGCAGTGCACTGACTACAGTGCCACTTGGCCAAGAACTACTTTTCTTCGCTTTTAAAAGTTTAAACATAAACTAAATGTAACAATTTGGGCTAGACAAACTAACAGGGGAAAGAGGGAGAGCACCACAAAAAAATTTCCTTTTTTAAGATGAAACACTCTCCGGCCACCAGCTAGGCCTATGCAGAGCTGCTAAGCTTCAAAGGGCAATTCTGACATTAAAGGAAAAAAAAAAAATCATTTGCAATGACAGCTTATACATAGTCTGTTTATGAGTCATTAGCAACTATGCCCCAGTCTTTTCTTCAAAGAGTGCACAGCTCATAGCCAACAAAATGAAAAATCTAGGGCCATGGGCAGTCTGTGTGCGTTCCCAGGAACTGGAAGATGCCCTGAGGCTTGTTGAGTTTGTTAAAGACAGACGTACAGAGTTTGCTCACTCTCCCTTTTCTAAAGAGTGTACAGAGTAGAGGAAAGCTAAATGAAAAGTATTAGCCTAGTAAATCCTGCGCCATCCAAGTCCACAGCCATTCTCTGCGTACAACAGCTGTGGTGGCTGCAGCAGTCAGTGTGTGACGAGTGCCGACAGGAGAGAAAAGAGGTCGAGATCCCTCATTACAGTATCCGTGTCGGCACAGACACCTAAGAGTGTGTTTTTATTTCCACTGAACAAAGCAGGCCTCATTAGTGTCGATGTTCAGCCTGAGTCGCAGCAGCACTCATGACCTGTACAGGTGACCCCCGTCTGACAACGGCAAATGAGCGCTGGGCCTCTGACAAGAATTACAAACCAGGCCCATTAGACATGACACACAAAAAATCTGTTTAAACATTCTTTCATATTTTACTTGTGTGTATGTGTGTTTATGTGTCTGTCTCTGTCTGCCTTCCTGCTGGCCTGCCAGCTTTTTGATTCTAGGCTTCATGTGACTAAATCTGATGCAAATTCAATTCTCCTCAACACACACACAAACACACACACACACACAAACACACACACACACACACACACACACACACCTCACTCTCTCCTTCCTTCATCTCTTCTCATCACTTATTCATTGTGTACATGTCACCTCTCTCTACATGGAAGCAGCCATCTCTCCCAACTATCTTACTTGTCGTTTCCTGCCTTTGGCCTGGTTGCCAGGGCGTTGTTGCTGGGGAGTCTTCACCTCCCTCTGCTCCTCCTCCTCCTGCTCCTCCATAAGTCTGCGCACCTCCTCAGCGATGCTCCTGTGGCGTGACGTTGCAGACGCTGGCCTCTCGTCTTCATCGTCGTCCTGTGGTCGCCCCCTGGCTGGGCTCCTTTCTCTTGAATCCCTCACCACCTCCTGCTCCTGCTGCTGCTGATCCACCTCACTGCAACACAACAGAGGGACAAGAAGTCGTTTGATCAAGAGCATTTGACAAAAGCAACCAAATCGGCTAACAGCTGTCCAGGCCTGGAAGTAGCTGGATCCGGATATGTAAAAGCCTGCCATTTTTACCATTGACAATTTGATTATAGACCACACTGTTAACCACACAACATAAACTTCTAACTAGCTACAGCAGGAAAAAACAATTGTCTGTGGTCATAAAAATGCTGCAGGTTCATATGGCATCAATCTTGTTTTAATAAAAGCATCTTGTATTCACGATTGCACGTTCACATTTCAATTGCATCGATTGCAATGACTTATGGTACAAGTAGTGCATTCATTCATTTACAGTCTTGTACCTTTGCCTTTTTTTGTCTTTTCGTTATCGATTTTTCACTTGGGATGAAAGTTTATATCGTAATCATGTAACCCGTAGCTGGTTAGACTGAGTTGAGCCTTAAAACGTGTTAGAACCAAGCGATTCGAAAATCTCTTGAGGAATGACCGGAATCATATTTTTTTTTAACCGACTTCTGGGTTATGATGTAAGGAGCACTGGCATGGTCAACGGTCAACAAGAAGAAAAAAGTAAAAAACATGTTAGGAACAAAAACGAAATAGTCAAAACACAATATGACTAGCAATCCTAAAAATTAGCTACGGTAATTTCCCGAATATAAGCGGCACCATGTATAAACCTCAGGTCAGTGTTTTATGCAAACTAAAAAAAACAAATGTATTAACCTCACCTGTCTATTAACCTCACCCATGTATTAATCTTAGTTTACTACACATTACCAGTTGATTCAGAATTAAATCATGATCTAATGTCAAGTAGAATGATGACAAGAAATACACCCCCATGTATAGCCCTCACCCATGTATTAGCATCATAGATAATAACATTTTTCACTTCAGTGTATTACCTTGGAACATATGAACATATTTTCAAATATAGTAAGACACATATAGTAAGTACAAAACACAGACTGTGAGCATTTACTAAATCACTCACAATTTCTCACACATAGAGTAGTACTACCTTAAAGGCACACCAGGCAAAATTTTTAGGCAACTTCACTTTTATGGTTAAGTGAATTTACCATGCTTGCAAGATGCCAACATTTCAAGCTGAAGGACAAAAGCGGAGATAACTCAGGTACGGGCCTAAAGAAACTGTGTTTTTATATCTTTCATCTTTATATATATATATATATATATATATATAAATGGCGACTGTGCTAGCGCTATAGTTTAAAAATCCCAGTCTCAATCCAGCATTCGCTTCTCAATATCAAATTTAAAACGTTTACTTCATCCAAACTATCACTTAGAGGACACATACTGACAAACACCTCTGCTAATGATGTCTTTTAAGCAGTAATTGAAATAAACTTCACTGACTCGACAACCTTTCATGGAACTATTTGAAATTGCTATTGTCTCAGATGAAAGCAATGACTAATGAACAGCATTTCATCAACAGAAACTTGCAGGTCCATTTCAGTACTAACTGTGTAATGAGGTGCTCAATGATTGCCTGGGGGGGTTCTCGTACCTGACTGGATGAAGAGAAAAGCCGCGGGCGAAGCTGGAGTCTGGACCAATGGGTCGCATCAGTTCCTCAGCAGTGGGCAGGTCTGAAACCCAGGACAGCCAATCACATGAAGTCATTTCTCTAGTCTTCACTTTACTGTGGTGGATTATAAAAGCATACATCTATGTGGTTGTGTGTGTGTCTGACCCTCACAGGAATAGAATTTGCAGAGTTCTATGTAACCTCCTCCATAAGCCCTGAGGCTGATTGTATGCACCCATAAGCACCCATTCCCAAGTGTTCCAGTGATTTGCATGCAACAGGTACACCCAAGGCTGTGTGTACACATGTCAAAATGTCAGTAACATGATGACCGGTGATGGGTTTTATTTGAGTCCGGACAACTTCTCTGATCAATGGACTGATTTGTGTGTTCACTGTTCACTGTATTTCCAGTGATTTGTACGTACGTCTGCGTATTTCTGTGTGCGTGAGTGTGTGTGTCTAATATGAATCTAACCTGACTCTGTGGTGGAAACAGGCTTGAGTGTGGAGGTCAATGGGATTCCAGGGGACAGGGTCTGACTGGCGACCCCTCCAGCTGTGAGATATGACCCTTGCTCTCTGACCTCTGACTCCTCCGCCGAGCGGCTCAGCTGCCTGTAAGCCTCCTGCAAGGCCTCCACCTCGCTGGCACCACTCTGACCATATGACTGACCTGAGAGAAATAACACAGAGCGGGAGACTTCACCCAGGCAGTCAGAAAGAGAAAATTGGAAAAATGTTGAGAAAATGGAGAAATAACAGGGAGTGAGAGAGAGAGAGACAGAGACAGAGAAACTGGGAAAAACAGAAAGAAAATTGAGAGATGAGTGAGAGGGAGGGAGGGAGGGAAAGAAAATGAAAAAAAAAAAAAAAAAAAAAACAGCAAGAAATTGGAGAAAAAAACAGAGAACTCAAGGGTAATATAAAGAGATGCAGATATGCAGCTAATTGGATGCAAAAAAGAAGAGAACCACACTGAATGAGAGAGAGAGAGAGAGAGAGAGAGAGAGAAAGAGAGATAGGGGGAGAAGGTTGTGAAAAAGAGAATGCAAGAGAAAGAGGGAGATAATATGCAGCTCAAAGGAAAATGAAGTAGACAGGGTATAAAAAGGAAGAGAATTAGGTTGAAAGAACGAGGACCAAGATGAAGGTGAATCTGAAAGGTCTTGGCAGCACTAAACAGGGTGTGTGTTTGTGTGTTTGTGTTTATGTGTGTCACACCTGCTGGAGCCTCTTCCTCCTTCCTCCCCACCGCCACCTCCACCTCCTCTTCCTCCTCCTCCTCCCCACTGCTCGCAGCAGCAGCCTCTGCAGGGACCAGCACTCCGTCAGTAGAATTCAGAGAATCATGCAGCGACACTGTAGGGACAAGACTATGTGTTAAACACACACACACACACTTTCTCTCTCTCACTCACACACACACACACACACACACACACACACACACAGAGAAAGGCCCAAGGCCCCACACAAAAAACACATAAATATCAACCATAACATACATTTTTTCATGAACTTACACACACACACTCTCAAACACTCTCACAGATTGGAACATGTACCTTTAGCCAACATGCCAGGTTTATCAGGTCTCTGAAAAAGAGATGAATGAAAACCACAAGTATTAAAAATTTCCACGCCCACTACCATCGCTACACAGACACACACACATATAACTACACATCTCCTCTTTCACCTATGTTAACCTTTCATAGACTACATTTCCATGACAGTGGTGATTAAATCTAACACAATGTGCCAGAAGGCTTGATGGCCGCTGAGTAGCAGTGGGACTGGACTTACTGTGCAAAACATAACAAAAAATAAATAAAATAACTTAAACAACCTCTCTGCAATCAACACGCAAGAGGACGACATTCATTTGTGAATCAGCCAGACACACGGATAAAGCAAATCAATGCAAACATAATGAATGGCGGACGGAGAAAAAGCTTAAAAGCTTAAGTGCATTCACTGACTAATCTGCCACTGGCATTACTGGTATAAGTGGAGAAGCTTCAGCCATGCTGGTCACCTTCATCCAGCCAATATCTGGTCTCTAGGGAGAGTGTGAGAGCGTAAATAAACCAGTATGACTCATGTGAGAGTGTGCGTGTGCATGTGTGTGTGTGTGTGTGTGTGTGTGTGTCTGCACAGAGGTATGCATGTTAGTGTGCATGCGTCTCTATACCAGCGGCTCCTTCTCATTATCGCTGGCCTCCTCCTCATCAAAGTCCTCACTGTACTCGCCAGAGCCGTCTGTGGAAATGTAACAGAGTGAGAACAGCGAGCTTAAAGGGACATTCCAGACTGTTTCAACCCCATAGCCCTAGGTATGGTTCAGGGATAAGCTTTCCCAAATTTCAAGCCAATATTCCTTAATTTCTCTCATTTCAAACAAACTCAATAGGTACCCAACATAGCTAATTCACAGTGGCATACAATTAACAGTAGCAAAACCAGGATGAATCACCGCACTGCTCAGTCAAGGCAACAGGAGCGTGGCGCTGTACAGGTGAGTCAGTGTGACTTCAGTTAAGAGAACAAGTTTGTGTTGGATTTTCAAAGTTTGGTGCCTACAAATGACAGCGTAAGTCATTTCGGGGGCAGCAAGAAATAATCAAAGTGCGACATTTTAGATCATGATGAGCTGCGGATTGGGAACGTTTATGTTGTGATGGTGGCGCAGGTGGTAGAGGTGCCATTCAGCAACTGGAGGGTTGAAGGTTTGAGCCCCGCTCTGCCTGACCCCATTCTACCTCATGTTTAAAACAAGCAGGCTAGGCTTCATTAATATCATTTTGGGACTTAGCGTGCTGCCATGTGTGAAAGGTTGAGAAACACTGTTGTAAACATACTGACTATCACATAATGGCTCGATTTTGCTCATTTTATGACCTAGTTTTGGAACTAAAATGTCTCTAGAATGGAATCAATATACTGAAAAAATACTAAATCAAATCAAACTGAACTGTTACCTTGAGGTTCGGAATCGAATTGATTTAGAAAATCTGCAACGATACAAACACGCGTGTATGTGTGTGTGTGTGTGTGTGTGTGTGTGGGTGTGATTGAATGTGTGTGTGTGTGTGTGTGAGAGAGAGAGAGAGAGAAAGAGAGACAGAGACAGAAAGAGAGCATGCACCGAAAATGATGAGTGAGGATGAGCATCACCTGTAGAGATTTTCTCACACACTTTACTTTTCTCCTCCTGAAGAGCCTCTGACACATCTGTCCTCCTGCACAAAGGAGAAAGGAAATCACTCTTCTATTCCATTCCAGATCATTGTGCTTGAGGACCCATTAACATGGCCCATTACACACATACACACAAGCACACACACACGCACACGCACACACGCACACACGCACATTTACACTCACAGTTTTCTTTTTTTCTTTCACAATAATAAGCTTGATTTCAACATAAATAATAACAAGGCTATAATTGTAGGGTGGCATTGTTCTTTAGGCTGTGGAATGGCTTGAAGTGGATCTAAGCATTAAAAGGAATACTGTGAAACTCAAGCCCATGCCACCTGTGAAAATAAAACTGGACTTTGCACTAGCCTTACCAATCTATTTCAACCATTCCTTGGAACACCGGAGGAGAAATACTACAGCTACTCTTATGCTGAGATTTTGAACAACGGATATATGTAGACGGCTCACGAAACAGACATTGTGCCAGAGAGACCGTATTGTGAATTATGACAGACCCATCAGAAATGAAAGAAGTATTCAGTGTGTGTGTGTGTGTGTGTTGCCCAGGTACCTGAGTAGGGTATTGAGAGTGGAGCCTGTGGACTCCAGTTCACGGTTGAGGCGCGAATAGTCAATTGTGGAGTTGGCGCCACTCTCCAGGCGGGCAAAGAAGCGACGTCTCTCCTCCTCCTCTTCTTCCTCCAGTGTGTCCAGCCCTGAGCGGGACACCACGTCCACAGGGCCCGATGCCATCACAGACTCTGAGGGCACAAAAGGACAAGTACGCACGCACACACATACGCACACACACAAGAAAAAATAATGCATAATTAACCCTCAGTAGATACATGAGAAGAAAGAGAGAATGGTATACACGGCTATATATCAAACAAAAGTATGTAATCATGACAATGCCATGAATACCTGAATTATAATCAGTTGCAGAACAGCAAAGGTGAGCAAAAGAGTGCTTGAATAATGAGATTATTCTTTCTAAGGCCAAACCAATTTTATTAGTTAGTTCTAGGAATCGCAAAACGAAGAAGAAAAAAAAAATCTATGCTGGATGGATTACAGTTCTCCGACGCCACAATAGTATTCCGTCTATTCCCTCTCTTTAGAAATGATGAACAAAACAGAATGAACTGTTGCCTATAATTTGAAATGTATCTTCACGGTTCTTTGGCATACGTGAAAACAAAGATGAGTAGGAGAATGTTAAAAGAAAGGAATCTCTTGCAGAGTGAGCAAACAAACATTGTCCACCTTCCACAATATGCACCGAGTTCTGTTGTCAGAACAGGCAAATTGCTGAATATTACTATTCCTTGGTTTAGTATTCCACACATCCCACATAGGAAACCACCCTGTTTCATACCCAGTTTCATCCCCACTCTCAAAAAATTTTCAGTTGGAGAAAAATGTTTATGTGGAAATGTTAATCGTTTTACTTCATGCAAAGCGTCCAGGATCCCTCAACTGGCTTAGGTTTCCTTTCTTGTGGGTGATACTTTATGTGAACTTTGAAAATATTGGGTATGCCAGAGCCCTCTGTTGTAAATGACTGAATGGCCAGTCAAAAGTTTGTTGAAGGAAACCTAAACCTAAGCTTTTGGTGAGGTCCCTGATGCAGTGCTGTAGCTAAATGTGGTATTGATGAAAAGCACTGGGCACCGAAAGGCTGGCTAGATGTTTTACGGTCAGAAGCATAAAATCAAAGTTGGTAAAAATTTGCCGCAATTGTACTCCTGATGCCTTGAGCTTGCTTCCCCAAGATCAAGAGGATTAAATGATGTGGACGACTTAAAAAACAGCTGTTTTTTCTTTTTTTTTTTTATTCGCATGTTTGTTTTTCACCTGTCACGTCACATTTTTCCTGAAAAAATTTAAGAATAAAGAAATAAAATCAGTCTGGCCTAATGGAGTACTGAGTATGAAATGAACAGTATTCTCAAAGTACAGGGCAGGAGATGTAACTACACTGAACTGAATAACATTTTGGTTTAGGCTCCAATTCATTTGTCGGATAACTCCACCTGATCCAAACAACTGCTTTGTGAGGCGTGACAAAAATAAAAAAAGGTGCTCAAGGACAAGCCAAAGTGATGTGCCGCAAGATCACGTCTACGCTTAAAACAAGCCACGAAAAAGAGATGCTCCACAACCAATGTGAATTTCACAGTCTTGATTTAAGGTAAATTCTCACATATTTAAACCCAAAGCCGTGTTTTTTTGAGGACTCCCAGTGCTGTTTTGGGGAAAAAAGAACAAGAGAATTGGGTAAAACCCAAATAGTCAACCAGCAGCTGAAGTTGAATGACAGGAGCAAAGAAAATGAAATTGGGATATTGAAACTGAGAGTTTCCTTGTCCTCATTGGTTCTTGTTTTCTTTCCTCCCAGCAGCTTTCTCTGAAACAACAGAACTATGGGGTGAAATGTGACAGAATTTTCCTTTGTGGTAAAATCAAGTGAAGTTGCCAAAATCTGTAAAGCTGCCATGTGAATGAGAACCACTGAAAAATTTAATAGGCAATTCCTCCAAGATATCAGACCAGGAGTGTTTTCATAATCTTCCACTCAGACAAACCATGAAACAATAGGCCTAACCTCCCTGGCAGAGATAATAAAAAGCAAATGAGACCAAAGAGAGCACACTGTTAGTGTAAGCCATTCATACTGTAAGAGAAGTATAATTACTAGACTATGTCTCCGTCTAAGGCAACTCTAAATACTGCAAATGAAAGCAAAGGCTGCCTTAATCAAGCCATTACAATTGTCTGAGATAGCCTGGAGTGAAAACATAATTCCACTAAGAACACACCAAAGGTACATAATGTTACCCAGAAAGTCAGAATCTTGCTCATGAGAATAAAAAAATGGTCCATTGGGTATTTCATGGCATCAAGCACTTTCATTTAATTTTCATTATACTTTCTACAAGACCTGCATGCTTTTCCGTAATTTAACCATGCAATGAGCAAACAAGGCAAGCTAATGAGCAAACAACATCTGTCATGAAGTTCATGGATGGATGACAAATGAGAAGAACTGGTAAGCTTGCAAGCGTAGAATTAGAGACTAATTTTTCTTTAGTCGCAATGAAATCAACGGCAATCAACATCGCTAAAGAAAGCAGTAAAAATAGTTTGACTTCTTCATAGACTGATTCAGATGTTTCATTTTCCTAAAGACATGTAACAATGGATGATGGACAGAGGGTGGAATGGAAAAGTGGAAGAAAGATGCAAAAATTGTCATCTCACCATCAGGTTCCAGGCTGTCCCGGCTAAAGAGGCCGATTGCTGATCGCTCTCCCTCCCCCTGTTCCTCATCATCTCCAGAAGCTTGTCTCTGGGGTTTCTCCTCATCCTCCTCCTGGATAGGCTGGGACTTCCTCAGAGACTTCCTGAATGTTCTACCAGAGCCCAGCAAACCTGTCAAAACGGAATGAACACAATCTGACTAAAGGAGAACAATACAGACTTATGGCATCATAAGACACTTTAGATCTCTTTAGACATGGACAGAGAAATTTTAGGAAAACAAGGTGAAAGAAAGAAAGAAAGAAAGAAAGAAAGAAGCTGCCTGAGTAAAGAGATGGCTGTTCCACATCAGTGAAAACACACCAATTTGGAGGGAGGGGACTAGCAGGGCCACGCAACTTCAAAACCCAGAAAAGACCGCTTTGACAACAAGGCTGACAGAGAAAATGGGAACTCAAAGTCTCATTTGAGCAAAAAACATACAACAGGAACAAAGCAAAAAAAAAAAAAAAGAAAAATATATATTTTTTTACCCAAGAAGCTCAGACTGCTTGTCAACTAGTAGAATTTTAAGAATTAAACTATAAAAACACAATGAATGAACGAGAAAAAAAAAAAAAAAAAGCAAGGTTAAACTCCAAACACTCATTTAGCAAACACTGCCAAGCAAGCTCACCACACTACAGATAACAATTTCAAACACACCACTGTACACAAAACTAGAACTTCGCTACACGCTTCTCTGTGGATGCTACTGAAAACAGAACTACTCTAGTGCCATTTAGTTTTAATCCCTCACCATGATTGCTCTCATTACTGCCACTCTCCACAGGTGTATCATGGGCGATATCTGTAATAGGGGCCACAAATCCAGATGCATCATGGGAGGTGGCATGCCTGAGAGAACTGGATGTGGATCCTGGCATTCTGTCAGAGGTGTCATTGGATGCTTGGTGTTCTCTGCGTCTTGGTGCATTATGGGAACTACTCTCAGAGGACACAGGACTGGACACTGCAGAAGCAGTGTGGGAACGGTGCCCTGAGGGCTCTTGACTTTCCACTACTGACGCACTCTGGGAAGTGTAGTGCATGGCTATGGGACTTGCTGTCTGTGATGAGCTGTGTGAACCACTGGGAATTGGCACCGGTGCCTCTGGCCTGTTGATAACTGCCTGGTAGGACTCAAGAGGGGGGCTGGGGCTCACGACGGAAGGCCCAGGCCTCTGAATGATGGCCCTGGTGCGTGGTTTTGGGACTGGCTTAGTGACTACTTTTACACAATAAGCAATGCAGGAAGAGACAGAATGAAAAGAATGAGAAACAGGGGGAGGAGAGAAGACAGACAGAATGTTAAAAAGGGAGCTTGCAGCAGTGGGTTTTTAAAGCAGGAATGTGTAGGTGAGACAAGAAGCAGCAGCAACAGAGACACTTTCAGTAGAGGTCATGAAAAAAATAATGAGTTGGTTGTATACTGAATTTGACTTCTATGTCAGCTGCTCACAAAGACGATATTGGATTAAAGCGTAGAGAAGGTTGTGGGCAAGTTTGTTCCATAAGTCAAACTTAAATGGTAGCATGAAGCACTGCTGAACCTATTTTCTCCATTCGCCACTGTTATACATGCGCACAATGTACATCATCTCTGTAAATCCATACCACTGGCTACCTTGAAAATATTAGAGTCAGAATCAACCCTGCGTGTGGAAGTGATTTCACTTGACTGCACAAAGGTGATAAAAACTCCAAACTAACCCTAGGGCTATTCTTTGTAACACACTAAAGGATAGGTGAGGAATGGAGACAGTTTGTAGGAAAGGGATGGAATTGATTCACTGGTGGGGAATGGAGGGAGCGAGGCTGGTGAATACCCTCTGCTGGGTTCCCTCTGGACTGACTCTCCTCCACGCTGGGCTTTCGGGCTTTCAGAAACATGCGCTTGACAGGCTTCTCTGAGACACAGTGCAAGGCAGGGTGGACAAAGATACAATAGGAGGTAGGAGATTGCGAACACCCACAGAGATAATGACAGAGAGAAAGAAAAAAGAAACAGGTAAACAGAGATAGGAAAGTAGTGACTACAGTAAATACAAAAGAAGTGATATCAACATAGATGCTGTCGTACCCGTGATGCTTTTTCTAATGAGGAAGCCTGGGGTTCTAGTGTAAGAACTTTCCGAAGGAAAACCAGCTGTGTCCAACACTACCACAGTGGTGTAGCCTATATATGAATGCAAGTGTGTGTGTGTGTGTGTGTGTGTGTGTGTATGAGTTTGGCCTGGATATACACAGGCATCAACATAGATTGTCTTCATGGAGAATGAAAAACAAGCCGAGGTCAGGTCAACCTATGAGTCATTCAAGAGCAAGTGAGTTTCAGAGCTCATGTGGTAGAAGAAGTACATACTACAGAAAGCTGATGGTTCTGTAGCTGGTAAAAGGTTTATACAGGTTATAAAAAAAAAAAAATACAGCATTTTTAAAAGGTCTGCACTGAAAATATTGCTAAGAAACAGAAAGCAGCGGGAAATGTGCTGTTCAATTAGCTACTCCTAGAAACCAATGTGTGTAACAAGAACACATAGCCACATACTGTAACTAAGTGTCATTACAGAACAATGACCCATGTGCTGCATCACACAAAATATTCATTCAATATCCATTAAAAAGCTATGCATTTATACGAGTGGACACATTACAGTGTGCACATGTATTTTTACATCACATCCATACCACATACCAGTTCATTCTCTGTGAAGTATGATGCAAAAAGTTTGAGGATGATGCCCTCAAGTGGATAAACAGTCAAACTACACCCCAATTTTATCAACCAGATGAAAACAAACAGGCCTGTTTAACAATGATGGATAAACATAAACCCAGTCAACCAAAATCACAACACAGCACCTTGAATTTAGCAAATAAATTAACAATTTATTTGTTAAATTTTTTACTTACATCAATGAATGATTACATTATACTGCATATTAGCCTAATCTCATTACTTGACATGCACCATATTTGTTTGTGATAATGCAGAGCTGCATCATTTGGCCATTCAACACTCACCAAACTCATCATCGTCATCCTGCCACCAGGGCCGAGCAGGGGGAGTCTTCTGCCTCTCTGCCCGTGGTAGAGGGGGTTTGCCCAAGCTGTCCAACACACTGGGGCGCTTAGAGCCTGACTCCACAGAGTCATCTGAGACAGACTGATGGGACAGAAGAATACAGACAAGACAAGTGTAATTTCCATAGAGGCATTATTATTATGACAGGCTTAACAATCAACATTTGATTACATCGCATGACATTAAACCTTATGAGCATGACCCAAAAAAAAATGGTAAGAAGATATATTCACAGAAGTGACATCATCATCATCATCACCACCTTCATCATAATTGTATCACCCCTATTTACAAAAACATACTGTAGGTTATTTGAAGACAGCGCACAACTAGTCAACAATAGATTAAATCCACATGTTCTAAGTATAGCACACCTAAATTTTATCACCAGGACAACACCTAACGTCACCCAGCATGACAAGTGAAGATTAGGAGTGATGTCAGTGACATGGTGTAGTCTACCTCTTTCAAGAACTGTTCAAACTGAAGATCCAACTCTTCTTTGGTCAAGCGGCGAGACATGATTCATCAATGAACACAGTCAGCCTACCTAGAGTTGTTGATTCAAAACGTCAAGACATCAGCTCAACTCGACTTTGACTCAGATTTAGCTAGGCTAGTCCTTAATAGAAATTACTGCAGCACGATTGACTGATTATGGTTATGTTCGTTAGCTGGCTTCTGTCTATGTGTAGGCGCCGGTTGGGGTTAAGATCTTTGCTTGAACTGCAACCCCATGAGAAAACAAGATTAGGCTAGCGCTGGCAGCTAATGTTAGGTATCTAGTCATCTGCGAGTACAAGGCAGCTGTGTAGTTTGAGCTACCTGAGTGACTAGTTGTCATGGCACTCGAGGAAGCCAATGAAAGAGGAAGCCATTACACTTAATGCATAATATGGAGGCATACAATTAAACGTGGTTAGCCAGCTGGCTATCCTTGAAAGCTGCCACATAGCTAGTTTAGATAAATACAACATAACGTTAACATATACTAGCTAGCTAATTTTCTAGCTAACCATCAACAATGACTAGGTGAATACAGTTGCGCTTCACTCTGAAGTAACTTCAATTAACGCTAAACAGGGTTTCTGTTAGCTATCTGAAAGGTGTAAATCTATGCAACTTAGAAATGTTGAGTTTTGCAGACTGGACTCCAAAAATCTAACTTGACGTTGACACCTGTCAACTTCAGAAAGCAATGCATCACAACGCTAACGTTAACATTAAGCTAGCTAACTACCTCGAAATATTAAAGCACTTAGCTACTTTACAGGAAAATAACTTACTGAAAAGAGGCTATAAGGATATCTTCATGAGTATGATTTTCAAGAACCCACTCGAAGTAGACTCTTTAATCAGACCTGCTGTTAAAATGTCACAGTTCACTAACAACAACTGTTTTCAGCACGGTGATAATTTCCCGCGACTGAAAGCGGCACAGAGCTGAATGTGTATTGGTTAAACTGCGTCATGGAGAGCGAGAACTGGATTGGTTGTTCGTGCATTACGTTTGTGGAAATCGTCACAGCTGTGTTAAATAAACCATAGATGTTATGTTCAGTTTACGATGGTTTATACTGTCATCGGTAGTGTAGTCATAAATGTCTCTGCTTTAATACTCTCACACATGTGTCTTTACACTATTTGTAAACAAGTCTTAAACCGTTATGATGAAAATTATGGTTGGAACACACAAAGCTTTGCATTTACTCAGAAAAGAAAAAAATCGACTCACCACTATTTAGAGACGATAGTAGCGCAAAAGGGAATGTGATTTTAAGAAATATTCATATTGTGAAATACTTCAACAATGTGGCAAATTTTGTTTATGTGAGTGCTACTGCTTGATTGGTCTGTGCGGCTAGGTTGTGCAGGGTAGGACAGGACTGCTGATGCTAGGCTGTACTGGATTTGACCGTGGTGCTAATGCTGAACTGAACTGCGCTAAGCCGCTGAAATGGGATGCAACTTTTGATGCTGCTCTGGGCTATGCCCTTGACTGCTTTCGTTCCCTTAATCATGGTCAAAATATAGAATTTGAGTCACTTCAGCTTAAATCAGCATTTATGACTAAAATAGTAAATGGCGGCCTGGACAGGCTGGCACTGTCCATTCACATGGTCACTAATGACATCAAAAGTTATGTTAAACACTAACATTTTTACTATCAAATTCATTATCAAAACATTATATAGGCTATGAGTTATTTTCTTCCTATTCTGTGAGCATCTCCAGATCAAGTTTATCCTTTGAAATAATCTGTGATTCTTCATTTTCATCCTCTCTTTTTTCTCCCTCCTCCATCTTTAAAGAATGAAGTCCTGAAGACAATAACATTAGCCTTACCTTTTTTCCAGTTAGGAAAACAGTATTCATGGACATTTCTTTCTGACGTTCGTTATTGACCACCAATTGGACAGAAAGCTAAAGCCGTCTAGCCTTGTTGTTTCTTTTTAACACTAATAATTATTCATTTAGCAGACGCTTTTATCTAAAGCGATTTACATTTAGCAACTTAGTGTAAAGTGCCTTGCTCAAGGGTACAACGGTGGCAGCTGGGATTTAAGCTGTGCTCGTTTCAGTGTTTACATTTCAGAGTTTTGACATCACTTCACCTTCAACTTTTAACTCCAGTCCAACATCCACTTGCTTTGGCTACAACTGAAAATGCTATCTACATGCGTGAAGTACCGGCAGCGACTCTGAGCGGAGATCAGCACTGGAAACATAACGTCGGGAAGTGACAGATAGCCACGTATTTGTGAGGAGATTTGATTTGATTTTGATATACAAGTACAACTCCTGCTCACTCTCAATGAAGAGAGTTGATAGCCAGGTTGAAATTTGACTTCACACCATAGACTGTATATAAAACCTGTACAAGCGAGTTGTTAACATCATCGCGCGATCGCTGATATGAATCTATCTGTTAATTTATCTTAGGTGGCGGTACGCAGCACCGGTGCGTTCCTGTCCACTTTATCCCATGGCCTTATAAACTATTTAATCTACCTAGTTGTTGCTTTCTAAGGGGGGCGTGACTCTCCGACAAATGGATGAGTTAACTTCGTGAAATTTCACAATGTAGGCTATGTGTGTCTTCCTGTCATTCTGGGTTTCATTTCCTTAGGAAGAGTTTGGAGTAGGGCTGTTGCGGTCGACTACCGCTTTACTTGATGCGTGCGAAACGCTATTGCGGTGCTTTACTGAATGTCTTTTTGTTCCGGTTGTTTATTGAGGTAGGTCATCTCAAAACTAGAATTTCAGAGAACAATACGCATTTGCTGCTGTTTTAGAGCTTGGAAAATGGGGTGTCGTCACAGCTGATGCGTTAGTGTTTATTCTCTGGACAGAGCTGGAAACTTTCGCTTTCGTTGAAAGCTTGGCCAGTATTTTGCTAGGCTAGGTTATCACACCTAACGTTGATTGAAATCGTTTATTTTCACCCATATTTGGACACATTTTCTGATGACTGAAATTTGCGAAGCATCTACCACATAACTTGCGGTATTTCTGATCACATGGTTGAGTGGTTGGCCTGTCTAAAACTCCTTGGTTTAAAAGGCGAATTCGTGGAAGTAGACTAAACGGGACATGTTGATAAGGCGGGGCTCCAGTGATGGAGCGCCCATGGGACAGTCTGCTCTGAAAATTCTGACTTTACACCGCGAGGTGCTTGTGGACCAGGTGAAAAACACCCAGTGTGTCTTAGACAACCTCCTGTCCAGCGGCTTTGTTTGCAACGAGGATGTCGAAATCATACACCGCTCCACAACTAAAACAGACCAGGTATGAAGCGTGAGCTAGGTGCCATGCATATGTTGCAGTCTGCACATGCACTGAGTGATGTTACTGTGTTGCCTGTTGTGTATTGTGTGCATAGCTGAAGAAATATGTACTTTCTATTATCTGTTCTGACCGTATACCACTTCAGTGTGCAAATTAAAATGACATCTATGATGCGCAGGTGCGTAAAATTTTGGAATTGGTGCAGAGCAAAGGGGAGGAGGCCTCTGCATATTTCATCCATATTCTCCATGAAGCTTATGACGCGTATATTGACCTCAGACCTTGGTTCAAGGAGATTGAGTACACACCTTCAGAATTTGTTCAGCAAATACCAGTGCTCAGTACAGACCCAAGTAAGTTTAGAAAAACATTGTGTAAACACCATGAATATTGATTAATGTGTGACTTTACAAATTCTTAATGCTCCTGAATATGCACTGCATGTCTCTCATTTCAGTTAGCAAGTACTGTGAGAAGCTGAGACATGACCTGGGTCGTGACACATGCTTCATCACCTCATATTCACAACGGGAGGAGACCCTGCTGGAAGAATTCTACACCGACACCCAAATGGAGATCCTCAACGAGCGCAACGAGAGCTTGGGATACCTAGAAAGCCTGGACGAGCTGCTGGGGGACAGTGGCGTACACAGCAAGGACGCAGAGACCATCTTTGTCACAGGAGACGCAGGTGTGGGCAAGTCCATCCTTCTCCAAAAGCTCCAAAATCTCTGGTCCAAAAGAGAACTGAACACCCGAGCAAAGTTCTTCTTTAAGTTTAGATGCCGGATGTTCAGTGCTTTCAAAGAGACAGACGAGATCTCCCTAAAGGATCTAATTTTCAAGCACAACTGCTACCCGGACATGGACCCAGATAATGAGGTTTTCAGTTTCATCCTAAGATTCCCCGAGACGGTCATATTCACCTTCGATGGCTACGATGAGATCCGCAGTGACTTTGACCTATCAAGCGTGCCAGAGGTGGTCTCGCCAGAGGAAAAGACCCACCCGCTGTTGGTCCTCATGAACCTGTTGTGTGGCAAACTGCTCAAAGGCTCCCTGAAGGTACTGACGGCCCGAACTGGCACAGAGGTGCAGAACAAGGTTATCAGGAAGAGGGTTGTCCTCAAAGGCTTCTCTCAGGATCACCTGCAGAGGTATACGGCTCTGCACTTCCCTGACCGAGAGCACTTTGCTCTGGTCACCGTGCAGCTGGATGCGAGTCCCCACCTCGGCAGCCTCTGTTCCATCCCCCTCTTCTGCTGGATCATCTTTAAGAGCTTCAAACATCTCCAGTCGGTGTATGATGACTTTGAGCTGGCTGGTTCCTGCATGACCCTCACCAGCGTCTTTCTCCTCCTCTCAGAGGTCTTCCTCAGTCGTTCCTCACCCCCGGGCCTGCTGAAGAGGAGCACACGGTGCACAGCAGACACTTTCCGCATGGGCAGACCCATGTTGTCAGCTTTTGCCCGTCTGGCCTTCTTGGGCATGGTGGAGAACAGGTTTGTGTTCCAGCAGGAGGACGTGACGTCCTGCGGTTTGGAGGAGGAACTCTTGCAGATCGGCTACATCAGACCGGTCAGCCATTACGATGCCTGCGGTAGCCCAGCAGCCTTTGAGTTTCTGCACGTCACCCTGCAGTCCTTCCTGGCAGCCTTTTTTTTAGTGCTGGACAAGGATACAGAGGCCACGGAAATCCTGAAGTTTTTCACACAGTGTGAGTACAGGAGGAGTTACCACCTCCCCTGTGTATCCTGCCTAGGCGAGACTCGTCCAAGGGACAAGGACCCCTTCCACAACAATGAGCACCTGCAGTTCATCAATCTGTTTCTTTGTGGTCTCTTGTCAAAGCGGAATGCAGCTCTTCTGGAGCATCTAGTTCCTCCACTCACCCTGAAGAAGAAAAGAGCGGTTCTTAAATCCTACCTGTCCAACAGCGTCAAGCTGCATCTCCGCAGTCTTCCCCGTTTCAAGTCAGAGAACGAGGGGACCAAGATTCATGGCATGTCCAACTTCCTGTGGATGGTACGGTGCATCTTTGAGACTGGCAGTGAGGATGTGGCTCGATTGACCGCCAAGGGAATATCAGCAGACTACCTGAAGCTGGCCTTCTGCAACATCTTTTCAGCTGACTGCAGCGCTCTAAACTTTGTGCTGCATCATCATCGCAAGTCCCTCGGAGTGGACATGGACAACAACAACATCAATGACTATGGAGTCAAGCAGCTCAGGCCAAGCTTCAGTAAAATGACAGTGGTGAGGTGAGGAGAAGGAGTTCATGGGTACTTGGATTGGAATGAAAAACTGAAGGGTCTTGCTTTTAATAATTAATAAAGCAGTATTAAAGCTAACTTTTCACATTGATGGCATATTTTATGTGTGACATACTATAATCAGCATAATTCATATGTGATTTATTTCAAGCATTACAATTGTATCCTAAACACATTTTAATTTTGCTGGCATTGTAATGTAGTGTGGAACATGTATTGTTTCCCTTCTAGGTTGTGTGTCAATCAGATCACAGACAGCAGTATTGAGGTTCTTGCAGAGGAGCTGATCCGGTACAAAATAGTCAGAGTTCTGGGGTAAGAGTTTGTCTTTTTCTGTAGCAAAGACAGGAAGAGATTAGCAGTGTTTATTCACAATAAGACTGACACTGACTTCAATATTGTTTGTTGTCATTTACCTTTCTCCATTGACAGGTTATATAAAAACCACATAACCGATGCAGGTGCCAAACTGATTGCCCGGATCATCGAGGAGTGTCCTCGGCTCATTACTTTAAAGTAGGTTCCTGAATGTTCATTTACATTTACAAGTCGCTTTTATCCAAAGCGACTTACATTTGTCAACTATCAATTACATCAGGGCCAGTCTCCCTTAACTTAGGGCTAAGTGCCTTGCTCAAGGGCACAATGGTGGCAGCCAGGATTTTAACCCACAATTTTCCAGGCTATTTGCATGTTAGCGAGGTTCCTTTACCACTGCGCCACTACCGCCCTTCCTTTATATTTAACTTACTATCAATGATATTACATTACATAGATTGCTCACTTAATGACAGTTCTATTAATCTTACTTTTCTGTGCTTTCATTAACACTTTTAAATCTTGCTTGTTGAAGGGATTATCTGGAGTGAACCAACTGGGAGCCCTATTTTTTGACATTGCTGAGTGCTGTAGGTAGGTGTGAGATTGACAGAATTTCGTACAATGTAGGCCAAATAGCGAAATGGCAGCCAACACTAACTGACGAAAAAAAGGAAGTTTCGTTTTCCCATGTTCCTATCAGTTAGTGTCAGCTGGCAGTTCACAAATTCTGTCTGTGTTGTACCAAATGTTTGTTCTTATACCTACTGACAGCACTTAGCAGCCTCAAAGAGCAGGGATATGAGCTGATTGACACTGGATTCTTCCTATAAGATTAAATCTATCTTGTAAACACAAGGTATATGGAAGTTTGATTAGCCAGTTTTATGTTCCCTCAAAGGCTTGGTCTCAACAAAATCACTGGCATTGGTGGAAAATACCTTGCGTCTGCCATAAAGAAGAGCAAGTCTGTCTTTGATATAGGGTAAGCCATCATCAATCATTGGATGGAAAAGGAGGAGGGGAGGTATACTTTATTTGTAGGATGAGTGAGTGATTAAGGCATTATATTTTAAACTGACCCATCACTTGAAGAATTCATAGCATAGTGTTGTTTGTTGTTTGTTGTTAGCACATGTTTGTTATTCTTCCAATCAATGCATGTCCAGATGCTTGTCTAAAGATGCAACAATGATAAAAGGTGGGAAGATATGACTATGTGCGTATGGGGTTTCAGAATGTGGGGCAACACCATAGGTGATGAGGGAGCAGAGGCCTTCGCTGAGGCTCTGAAGAATCACACAAGCCTCACCAACCTCAGGTGAGTGCTTTTTCCTCTCGGAAACACATTTTAATCTCTCATTCAGATTTCAAATGTCTCTGACCTTCTCATGGTCAGCAGTCATGCCCTTATGTCCTGCAAGACAGTTGTTATGAATTCCATTTAATTGTATTGATTGTATAGTATCTAAGTAAATGAGTGTGCAGTGTCTAGATCTTGTGATCTCAAATATGTGTAAATAAGATTATGCAAGAGCCACACAATACTAGTGGGATAAAAGCTTGGTTTATTCAGGAGGCGGTTGGTTACTGAGAACTACCTTTTGTACAGTATTTGATTTTGAATAGGAGGAAGATAAGGCATGCTTGTGCAAGAACATAGACAAATTCACCTAAAGCCACAAAGCCCATGTGCAACCAGATCAGTGTGTGTGTGTGTGTGTGTGTGTGTGTGTGTGTGTGGTGTGTGTGCGCGTGCGTGCGTGCGTGTGCTGCATGTGTATGTGTGCGTGTTCCCCCTTTTAGTCTCTCTGCTAACGGGATCACAGGACAGGGAGGAAGGCACATAGCCAAAATGCTGAAAGAGAACACAAGCATTCGCATCTTCTGGTAGGAAATTTTACCTGTATCCACATGTGTTTCTCTGAACATGACTTCCTATGAAACTAAGTTGTTTTTTGAAAAAGCAGATTTAAAGTACCAGTAATATGTACATTTTCAAAGTAACAAAAGTCTTTGATGTTTGCCATCAGCCCCCTGATCATAGTGAGGCAGTAACATAATATGTTATTAATATTATTGGAACATTAATATATATTAATATAATTAATATTAATATAGGAATATTATTCCCTGTAGTTTTTTGGTGACTGTGGGGGATGTCTATAGGTGAAAAACAGTGTAAAGTCATGAGTGGAGTTTTTCTCTCTTAGGCTGATTGGGAACAAAATTTCAGATGAAGCGGCATCTGATCTCTCTGAGGCCATCAAGATTAACTGCAATCTCACTCATATCATGTAAGACACAACTCCATATGTGAGGCTGATAGACTGGGTAAACACAGCAGACAAATGAATCAAGATTTAGAGTGAGTCTGGAGTCAGCTCATTCTTTTCCCGGGATGTAACCATGAAAATTTTAATTACATTGACAGTCCGCAAAGCCCTTCTCAAAAACGGCAACTGAACAATGCTATGGCAACTGTTACTAAGTGCAGAGGGTTTATCAAGCTTTTGATAACTTGCAGTACTCTGCAATGGTGTGCCTATGGCATTTGGCAAATTGGAAATCCTACAAATAAACTAGAGTCTTACAAACTAACTTGAGTCAACACATTCACCCAGGCTACAAGGCTGCCTTTTGACTCATATGCCCATTGTGTTTATCAATATCAAACCCTCTCCACGGCATAACATCTACTAACATTGTCAGAATCCAGGGTCCTCCCTAACCCTAAACCCAGAGCCCACAAAGTATAAAATGGCATGAATCAGCCAATCATAAAGTTCATCCATATAGAATGCAAGAATGTCCATCCAAATCTTAGAGGCTTTCAGGGCTTTTGGCTTATATTTGGATTCAGCCTAGCATTAAATGTACAGCAGCAATCAGTTGATGTAGTTGTAGCATAATGCATGTTATGTAACTGCTCTACTGTTTTTTTTGCTGTATACAGTACGTGTCACAAGCTACTGTATGCTTTTATTTCCCTCAGGATAGTCTCTGTACTTTCTATTTTGAATTCCACAGGTTAATAGACAATGAGCTTACTGTGAGTGGAGCCAGACTTTTGGCAGAGGGCCTGTCTCATAATACAACACTAAAGGAAATCAAGTGAGTATCTGACTGATGAGAGACTAAATTCACATCAGATTTGGGCACATTTGAAG
The DNA here is from genome assembly GCA_015244755.2 of Tenualosa ilisha. Classification (NCBI taxonomy): domain Eukaryota; kingdom Metazoa; phylum Chordata; class Actinopteri; order Clupeiformes; family Clupeidae; genus Tenualosa; species Tenualosa ilisha. The sequence goes on from PYXC01000813.1 coordinate 2,426,473, forward strand.
ACATACGTTGTCTTTATGGTGTCTCATGTAATGTGACAATTCATGTGTGATGTTCCTACTGACTTAACACTTGTGTGGTGTTAGGGTTAAATTGACCAGGTTTTTTTTTTTAGATTTTTAGATAAAAGAAAAATATACAAGAAAACTATTCTTATGCCTGATGCTTTATGGCCTTAGCTTAATCTCAGTGAAAAACATGTTAATGGAAATAATTTAGGACACATCCAATCATACATCTAGACATTTAGGTCCCTCAGGAGGTGTTAGGGTCAAAATTACCCACATACATATTGAAACAGAAAAACACCTGGAAACATATCACAGAAAGCTGAAGGAACCCCACAACAAGACAGTAGAGGAACCTCAAAGCAAGCTTGTAGATGAACCCCATAGCAATCTAATGAAGGAACCTTATTACAAGCAGGTAGAGCAACACCATAGCAATCCAGAGTAAGATCTCTTTAGGTTGGTTTAGGAGCCCCACAGGAGATACCGAAGGATCTGTACAGTGAGTCCATCTGGCGTATTTCAAAGTAGAGCTATCATTGTGTGCATTTTCTTTTCCATTTTTCCACGATAAACATGATTTTGGCCATCCAAGTCCTTATTAGAGTGGATTTTGTTAATCAACTTCACTTTTCCACCCAAAAAACACCTGATACAGATTGTTAAATGCCATTTTGCAGAGAACAGGTAATATTAATTATCTGATATTTTATCTGAATTTGTTTGGTTAAGGAAATAAGGAATACATACATTGAATTGGTTTTATGTAAATTTTCACATTTCTATTGTTCCTATGTGCCAAAATAATCATTCAAGTCACAAAGTCAAAAGACAAAATAGGGTGTTGTTATCTTTAAAGTAACTATGGAGCACCATTTATTACATGGCAGTATAACATTGTCATAATGACCAGCGTCGTTAATGAAGAGGCTTGTGAAACAGTCCCCTTTGAAATTTGTGGCAGATTTTGTGGGACTGTACACTACACTAAATAGTCTACCCAATCTTGTGGAATTATTTTGAAGTTGATTGAGCCATAGCTAGTTGATGCCTTTCTACTGAGACGCACACCACTGGCCAGAGGCAGAAACCACCCCTTTGTGTTGGCATGTGCTGACAACAAAAGTGAAAAAATGGAGATTAACTGTTGCATGCTTCCTGTAAATCTCATGCAGCCTGAAAGGAAACCTCGTCTCTGAGGAGGAAGAGAAACAGTTTGAAGCTGAACCAAGGCTACGCTTCAGATGAAGGCAAGGTGGCTGAAGATTTTGTTATTGGTTTCTTTTTAGCCAAGGTATTTTGGTTTCATCGGTGTACAGCCCACACTGCATCAACCTGTTAAGATTATATATATATATATATATATATATATATATATATATATATATATATATATATGCTCAGCAACACATCTAAAGCTTGATTGATTAGATATCCAGCTGAATCAAACTCTGCCCTCAGTGATGTTATGCTTGTGTCAGCATTTTGCACATTTTTATAGCTTTGTGTTTACGTCTCATGTTTGCCAGTGAAGTTAGTTTTCCTGTTACAACAGCATTCTGTGAAAAACAAAATGCTAAAATCAAACAAAAACACAGTCATACATATAAGGATTCAAAGTTGTGCTTCAAAAGATTTTGCTCTTTTAATTTCATAGATCTGTACATATTTTTATACACAAATGGAATGTTATGACAAAACAAAAAAATGAATATATATATATATATATATAAAAATAAAACAAACAGACAAACAAATCATGATAATCTTGGCATGTCTCTGGAGTACCTTGGGGTGACAGTTAATATCCACATCACAAACCACACTCTCAACACCCAAGAGTCTTTGCATGATTCAAACACACCTGAACGTAACCCAAGACGCTGCTATGCCAACAAGCTTGATCACATCAAGTATAATCACACCTGAAGTTATGTGGGGGACATTGCAATGATAAATGCACTGAAAAGACAGAGACTGATAGTTATCAATCCAATTGGATTGAATTGGGCTCAGATCCAAAACCATCTTTTAGAGACAAACCGCAATGGAAACATGGACAAACACAGAAGAATCATAAATGCACACAAACAAAAAAGCAAGGTTTAGCCTCTATACATACTGGATGATTCGCGTCGCATATGCAGTTCACATCTAGCCAACAGATGCTTTCTCCTTAGCTCTGAGTTTAAAAGGCCATTAGGTATGCTGGTCAGGGGATGGGATCAAGATGGAGGGGTGCGTGAGGGGAGCATGTGATTTGTTTAATATCATGGTGCTCAGTAACCTAACATTCTTCTTAAGCCCACCACATTTTGTTGCGATGTCCGCAAAAGCAAGTTTAAGATAAGTTACAGAAATGGTTACTTCTAAAACTCTCAAACTGGCTGCAAATAATTATTTGGTAAACCTGTGCCTAATTGAGCACCAGTGAGTCTCAAAAAGTGACAAAATAGAACATTCTTTTCAGGAGATCTCTGATTGTGCTTCTTTCTGCACAGCTCTCTTGCTAATTTCTCCGTATAGAGAAACATGTCTGGCAGCTTTGCAGCTACATCATGATGGCACTAAAATGTTTTTAGCCTATTATTACCCCCATTACTAGGTGTTATAAAACACTTTTCCTACAATGATTTGGCTATTGGCTCCACTTGACCTCATAAGCAGTAGCCACTCCATTGGCTGATTATCAGCAGTTAATTATAACAGAGGTAATTAGCCAGGTACATACACACAAGAACAATCTCAAGAGAAACAATCAGATGACAACATGCCTCAAATTACAAGCACAAGTTGATTGTGAGTGTGACATTCTATTCAAAGCCTTTGTTGGATTTCCTTGGTGGATGGTAGGACCATTCAGAGTTTGCCCTTGGAATGAAACTGCTGATGAGAGGTCTTTTCTACAGACGTTAGCAGCGTATCTTCAGAAAGCTGTCACACCCTTTTAGAAGAAATGTGCAAGCCCTTTTGCCTATGATTAAACTGCAGGACAAAGGGCTACATCAAATACAGTATCCAAAACGTTAACAAAAACAAACCAACCAACAAAAACAATAAAATCAGACATGGCCTTTTATGCTCAGACACACAAAATGAGAGATGTTGAAAATTCAGGATTAAAAGCTGACATTGTGACACATCTTAGTTTGCGTGGCAACGTGGGAGAGGATAAGTGTACATTCTACTGACAGTTCAACTCAATGCTGTTCTGTATTCCAAGATCCAGTAAGTAGTTTTTGTTGTCAAAGTATAGACAATGGTTAGAACAGAGTAGGTCACATGGTAGGGAAAGCTTAGCCTCACATACAGGCCATCAGTGATGTCACTACCTGTGGCTCATTGCGTAAAAAAGGCGGGTATACCTGCATGTGTTTCACAGAGCGCAAGTAGTTCCGAGCATTTTTGAGGCCAGAGTGCACCTGTGGCCTTCTCTCATGTCACCTTCACTTTGGTCGAGCAACCAAAAACCTGAACCAATCCTTCAATAGAGCTTCAGCTGGCCTTAGTGAACACTCAGCCATGGGGCAGAGAGAAGGGTGACTGAGCCAGCAGGTAAGTGACCTTTTTCTGGGAGCCAAGCTGCTGACACACAGACGTACACACATCACACTAGGTCCTGCTACAGAAAAATTCACATCACATAGGGATATTGTGTGGGCTGTTAGGATTAGTGGTTTGTTTCTATTTTGTTTGTTTTGTTTTAGGGAAGGACAAATGAGAGCTGCTGTTGGCTAAAAGGAGAAAAAAACTTGATTGGTCACCCCTTAGCTGCAACAGCTCCCTGGGACCTTCCATCATTCCATAACACAACATACAATCTGAATCCCACTGCCCCCTCCAAACCCTAAGCCCTGGACCCAACTGGCATGGATTGAGTTGATTGGCCGATGCAATGATGCAAATTTTTGTTTGTTTTTTTTTTGTGAGGGAAGGGCAGGATTAAGGAAGACATTGGAATTTAGCCAATTTCTTTCTTTCTGTAGCAACAAAATGGATTTCTCAACATTCTTGATGGATCCTGGCTGTATGGTTCCAACGCGTAGTTTCAAAACCCACCAGGGTAAGACGACACCGCTGACTCATCATGCTCACTCATCCACTAAGTGATGAAATGCATGAATGGGCAGTAAACCTATGAGTACATGCACACACACCAGGCAGACTTCAGAGAGCTTATACAATCCCCACTGACAGCTACAGCTCTGTTGTCATTTCAACGTGTTAAATTGGTCACAAGCAAGTCGGCAGGGGTCTGCCAATATTGGCCGAGATGCGCATACTGCTCAATCATAGGCTGCTTAAGCTTGACAGAAGAGCCCTATGAGTGATTCCTTTGGTAAAACAGCCATAGGCATCCTCTGTTAACAGAATCCCCACTTCTTCCAAGCTTTTAGTATGTTTTCATTGCTTTTGTTCACATCTACAGAGCTAGACAGTAAATGTGAACAAATGCATAAACACGTATCAGTAATAAGCACATTCTGTTTGAACTGGAACATAGGGTTGAGCAATAGGGTTGAATCATTTATTACCTCTGCCAAGGAGGTAATGTCTTCACTGGTGTTTGGGTGTTTGTCTGTCTGTCTGTCTGTGTGCAAAATGACTCGAAAAGTACTGCATGGATTTGGATTAAATTTTCGGACAATGTGGGTATTAGGACAAGGGACAGATGATTCAATTTTGGTGGTGATCCGGAACACCATCTGGAATTTGTATTGGGTCAGTGACCCTATATTGCCTTTGGCGGAGGTCTGCGCTCTCCGAGTGCTTTTCTAGTTGATTTTTGCTTTTACTATTTAATCCAAAACAATACCTACATCCTGCAGCTTTTCATCTTGAGACGGAAAAGAAGCCTTGGCCTTTTGCTTTGGACAAAGTCCAAGTCACTCAAAGTGAAACTGCAGCCATCATGTTCTGTGTGAAGTGAGGTTGTTATATGTGAGCCTATCATTCGTTATGGTGTGTGACGTTAGCAAATATCTCTTCTCTTCCATCCACTTGCCCAGACTCCAGACTGGAACACAGACACACAGCATCTGTCTCTACTGACAACGACCTTACATCAAACCGTGAAATTTACCTAATGAATGAGGTTGACTAGTGCAATCACTGCTCAGTTACTGCTGCTTTGATATGCCAGTGTCTCCCAATGAATGGCACAGACACTTTGCTGAACTCGCACTCCCAGTGACCAGTGCATGTATGAACTGATGGGTTGACGACTCATGTGGGTTCTTGATTTCTTGAGTATGATGCCCTTTGATTCATTAGAGGACAATGTGTTTCAGTGACACAAACAAAAGTAACACATTGCTGAGCACAAATGAGACCCTTGCAAGGGCCGACACAACAAACACATAAAGGAGGATTCAGAGATTAAATCATTAAGTCTATGTTGAATTAAGGCCCAAATCAGATTGACTTGTAAAACACATAGGTATAATTGATGTTACATAATCTATATGTATAAAAACAAACACACACGCACACACGCTAAGTGATTGCATAACTCCTGGTAATCATGTCAGAGATGAAAGTAACTGAAGAAAGAACCCTGTCAGAGAGAGAGAGAAAGAAAGAAAGAGAGAGAGAGAGCGCCTTCCAACAGAAAGAGAGGGGAGAGAAGGAATGGGGGTTCCAAAGGGCACAGTTTGTTCAGTTCCCAACAGAACATTTGGATGGGGAGGAGAGGAGTAAAAAAGAAAGAGAGAGAGACAGCAAAAATCTGTCTGCTCTTTTGTGGAAGTAAGGAGGGGGCACTTATTATTTTCATATGTCAGAGAAAGGGAAGGATCAAAGTGAGTGTAGGAAAGAGAACAGGAGGCAGAGTGAGAGAGAGCAGGCATGTGAGACAGACAGATAGACAGAGAGAGAGAGAGGACTACAGACAGGTGGGATAGAGTGTGTGGTGTTGGGGGGAAGGGGGTGGTTGGGGTTGTGGTCACATTCAGTCATGACTCCTCTGACACCAGCACAGGAGTGAACCCAAAAGCTGGGCACAGGCATCTGCTGCAGCCTCCCAAGCGCTCTAAAGAAGTCACCTCAGCCCTTGGGTCAAGGGTTAAAGGTTAAAGGTCAGCCGCCACAGCAGCAGCAGCAACAGCTCAGGCCCTGTGGATCTCAACATGAAGGCACTGGCAGACACAGGTGGTGTCACCAAGGTGGAGGTGGAGGAAGAAGAAAGAGAGGGGGAAAAAAAAGAGGAGGAGAGTGAGGACGAAAAGCCTCCACCTCCTCAGCTCCTTTCCAATCTGCTGCCAACTTGGCCCCTCCTCTCAACAACTCCCCCCCCCCCCTCCCCCAGTCAACACCGAGCCTCTTGAGTGACAGTCCCAGGGTACAATCAGGCGGGAAAAGTCTCAGATTCTGCTGTCCAGCGGGAGAGGCAGAGTAGCCAATCACAGTGTCTCTGTTTGTGAGGTCATAGTCAGTGATAGGCCCGCTCTGACTGTCTGAGGGTGGCACTTCAGAAAAAGAATCAGGTTTATTGTCATCAGTGTCATGGTGGTAGTTGTTGTGGTAGATGGTGACTCTTTGATTCCTCTTCTTAACCGATTAACTGTTGTGCAGTAGAGATGTTCCATGTCGCTTGGTTGAGCGAGACATTTAGAGGCCATGGACGTGCCCAATCTGATAAGAGTTTGATTAGGCCTTGTGACGTCATATTAGGACAGAGACACATGGTCGACACAGAGAGCGAGCGAGAGAGAGAAAGAGAGAGAGAGAGAGAACAGGAGTCCAACAGCATAGAAAGGTGTGTGTGTTTGTTTCCCTGAAGATTACGAGAGTATTTTTGGCACAGAGGAGGGTGGAAGGTTGTTCTTACACTGACAAGTGAAAAAAAAGACGGCACAAAATAGAGAGAGAGGGAGAGAGAGAGAGAGATTGCTACAGAACAGAGGAATAGAGTGTGGAGACTGACTCCACCTCGGCCAGTTAAACGGCTGTGATCACAGTGCCCCAGCAGTCTCCGAGGGCCGTCGGTCAGGGGAGAGGGATTCACATTGCTGTCTGTCACAGGAGCAGATCTCTCTTACTGCACCAGGAAGAACGGGACCTAGGAAATAAACAAACAAAGTAAAAGGTTACCAATAAAGTTACCAATGCACAGAGGGGGAAAAAAACTTTTGCACAGTACATTTAATGCCCATGGTCTACAAAAAAGCAGAAGTAGCATTGCCCAAACAACCTTTAAAAGGCAGTTTCTAAATAGCTGTGGCTTCCTGATTTCTGCAGCTTTTTTAATGGAGCATTGTTCCTCTTTCTGTCTACCCATGTGTGCAGATGAGTTAGTGAGGCCTCAGGCGCCAGTCCAGTCTACCCGCCGGTTCAGGTTCAGGCTCACCTGTGCCAGAGAGGCGGGGCTGCTCAGTCAGAGGGGTGCTCTGGACACGAACGGTTCACCTCGAACCACTCGTCTATGCAGCTGTATTGGGGTGGGGTAGGGAAGGGGCACAGGAGCAGGTCAAACCGGTTAGATTGCAGGAAAAGAAGGCATACTGAAGGTGTTCATCCAGTGAACTATGTGCACAAGCACACACACACACAGACAGACAGACAGACACACACACACACACACACACACACACACACACACACACACAACACACACACACACACAACACACACACACACACACACACACACACACACACACACACACACACACCACAGACAGATTCAAATTCACAGTGGTCTGAATGGTCAAACCCTACTCAAAACTACTTGACAATTACGTGGTGTAATCAGAGTGACTGACTTATAATAACTTTTAAAAGTCTGGAGGGAAGCAGGAGGAAGGCTGTAATATCTCAATCACATGTTTAGGTAGGCTACTTTCAAAGTGAATTCTGACAAAGTTTGAGACGACTAGAGAGAGAGAGACATTGTTCATAACTGTGGTTATCAACATGTGTGGGCTGAGGGGATGCAGGCTGAACTGAACGAGAACAAACTGAACAAGAACCAACTCAACAAACTACAGCTCAAAATCTATAACTGTGTGCTCTTTTAATAGCACAAAATTAGAAAAACACAGCCTGGCTAGCACATAACTAGCATAACACTAGCTTAAACTAGTTAAAACACTGGCTTGCTAGCCCATAACTAGCATAATACTAGCTTAAACTAGTTAAAACACTGGCTAGCTAGCCCATAACTAGCATAACACTAGCTTAAACTAGTTAAAACACTGGCTGGCTAGTGGGTGAAATAGACCACATGACAAGAATAAGCAGGTGTGAGCTCCTTACCCTTTGTGGTAGATACAGAGGCAGGGCAGACGGGCGATGGTATCCCCCTGCACCAGCTCTTCCAGGCAGATTGCACACTCTCCAGCATCCTTACTGAGAACATCCTCTGGAGAGAGAGAGAGAGAGAGCTAAGATGAGACCTTTTTTGAGATTCCCCACACTTCAGCAAAAATATGAAAATGCACAATCTGGATAAATACAGTATGCAACCATTCTGTGTGTTTATGGCTGGGTGTGGGGTGGGGTGGGGTGGGATGGGGAGGGGGTGAATGTGGTGTCATGGGAGAAGCATTCTGATACTTAGAGACTGTGAAAAATGAAGAACCGAGGCATGGGTGGTAGGTACGTCAACGCTATCTTTGTAACCGAGGCTGAGATTCAATCTTTATATGTACTACCACTCATTCACCAGCAGAGGGTGCTGTCTGTTCATGCAAAGACATTCTGAGGACTGCTAAGGTCTTCGGAGATGCCTTGAAATACAATGGCTGTTTCTCAAAGTTGAGGAAGAATGCTTGACGTGGTTTAATGGTGGCTTGCCACATCTTAAATGCCACCAGGCACTGTTCCAAAGTCAGAGATCCATCAAGTGCAAAGTGCTCTTTTTTTTTTTATAGAATTTTCAAGGATACCCACCATCCTATGCGTTTATACACAAATTGCCAGATTTTAAAATGATTTATCTCCAAAGCCAGAAAGGTTCTCAGCCTTGCCTCTGTGGCAACCGACTCACAAGGAAGCATTCTCAACATTAAGAAACAGTCACTGAGCAGTCATTCTGTTCTTGTAAAGTGTGAAGGAGGCTGACCAGTACATCATCGCAAAACAAAATAAGCCCTTCTGCACAGTCAATGCCATCCAAGCCTTAACATTCACAGGCTACAGAGATCTCCACCAAATGACTGGATGTACATGCAGGTGAACACAGTTCAGTATTTCACAGTAGCAATACTGCAGTGGTGACTGAAAACCTTTGTGTTTCCTGTAGTTTCCTACTCATGTGACAAAAATAGACTCCAGCTCTGCTGATAAGTCAGATGAGACAACAGCCAGTTGTTTGGTCAGTTGGCTGGTCAGTTGTTTGGTTGGTCGGCTGTTTGGATGAGGAGATGGGAGCGTCCTGAGGACACCCGCTCAGTGTCCTCTCGGAGGACAACGCTGCCTTTGAAAAGACAAGAGCTAATCCTCTGCTCTGTGGGCTTTCGAGAGCCGCCACTCAAAGTCTCTCAAAGGCAACGGGGCTGGGTGCTGGTGAGGAATGGGGGGATGGTGGGAGTGGGGAGTAGAGGGCAGAGAGCTGGGGGTGGGTGGGACAGATTCTTAAAGAGGAGAATCATTTCCAAGTGACGAATGTAAGGGGGAAAGACACAGTAGCATGATGTTTGTGTGATGAGGCTTTACCAGGTCCAAGAAATGACAAGGAGAGCTAGCACACACACACACACACACACACACACACACACACACACACACAGAGTATTGTGTATGAATGCATGTATGTGTGTGAGTGTGTGTGTGTGTGTGTGCGACCAGCATGGCTGGCAGATTGAGGTCGGGGAGGTATCTTACCTCCCTCACTAACTCTCTCTCTCTCTCACATACACACACACACACAGTGTCCCTGATTTGACATTTGCCATTATAATTCTCCCTCTGACCCAAAAATAGTCCACTAGTAGCTCCTCTGGGAAGCCCATTAAAAGATGCCTTAAACATGATCTCTCCCCCAATAAATAATTAATGACAATCTACAGATGCAAAACTGCAGTTTATTTATAGAGAGGCTAGGTTACTCACAGGGCTCTTGCTCTCTCTCTCTCTCTCTTTCTCGCACACACACACAGACACAGACACACACACTCTTTGATGACGACAGTGAGGATTCCGTTGAGCAGAGAACTGGCAGCTCAGTAGGGAGCCCCTGATTCATCCACACTTGCTGAGGCAGTCACACAGACAGATTCACTCACTCAATCACTCACACACACACTAACACACACATGCAGAGAGAGAGAGAGAGAGAGAGAGAGAGAGACTCACATACACAAACAAAGTCAGGCAGAAGAGCTGTTTTTAGGCACCATAACATTCAGCTATGAACAACTAACATTGTCAGTGGCATCAGAGGCCTTTCCCAGGGGGATGGGAGATCACTGTAGGTCAGCTCGGCTACTCGGTCATATCCAGCAGCAGCAGATCACAGGCTAAAGCTCTATCAAGACCAGGGCCATGGTACACAGAAAAAATACCTGCCTTGTTCAGGCCACGCTGCCTATCAAAGCAGTGGCAGAGACAAAGGCTTTCTAAAGACGCCAGCTACATCAAACATCTGTGAGAGAGAGAGAGAGAGAGAGAGGGGGAGAGAGAGAGAGAGACAGAGAGAGAGAGGGAGAACTCTCGCCAGAGCTCTGCTAGGAATCAGGGGCATCTAGGCTAGATCTTTGATTCCACTCAGACTTCTAGAATTCTAACATGACATCACTCCTAAACTCCTCAAGGGTGCCATATTGTCCCCCCTTGTCTGCAGTGCACACTGAGGGAGATGTCTTTTAGGACAAGTCTACTGAGACGGTGCACTCCTCACATAACAGGATGGGCAACACCAGATTTCCTCCTGCTTCAATGACTTTACCGTAGGTCAGGCTTAGTATTCTTGTGCCTTTGTAATGCTGCACTGACACTGCTCTGCAGCAATGCATCATCACACAAGCTGTGGAATAACAATATACTGATACTTTGAACTTATATCTAGCAGGACTAGACTAGA
>PYXC01000813.1:2450000-2510000 GCA_015244755.2 Tenualosa ilisha
TGGACTAACTGTACTGAAAGGAAGAGAAAGATTCGGACACACACACACACACACACACACACATACACATACTCACACACACAACCATTGATATATATATATTGCAGATATGGGCTACTTACACATAACAGTACAACAAATGAAGAAGAGGCGTCAAATGCCAAGACAGATGAATACAGCCCCCACCACCACCACCACCACCACCTGAGTGGGTAGAGTTTGGAAAATGAGAGAGTGTGAATGAGTGTGAGCTTAGGCATGGGTCTGGGAGTTGCTTTGAGGACCACACACTAATGGAAAATTTCAGCAACATAAAACTAGGGAGAGAGACAGAAAGACAGAGAGAGAGACAGAGAGACAGAGAGAGAGAGACACAGAGAGAGAGAGAAACAGAGAGACAGAGAGAGAAAGAGAGAGAGAGAGAGAGTGTGAGTGGAAAAATCAAGAAACTTTCCAAAGGAGGAAACATTGAGGCAGCCTACAGGTAAAGAAAGGGCGGGGGGGGGGGGGGGGGGGGGGGTAACAATAATATCAAGATCTCACATATCTGTCTGACACCAAAATATGACATTGTGTGTGAGAGAGACAGAGTGACTGTGTGTGTGTGTGTGTGTGTGTGTGTGTGTGTGTGTGTGTGTGTGTGTGTGTGTGTGTGTTTGCCTACATTCTGTGTGTGCTACAAATAACAGGAAGAAAAGGTAAAAATAACAATGACTGTGACACCACCACATATTGTCACAACAATCACAATAGGCACATGCACACTAAAGACACCCACACCTCTACCCACACACACTCTACTCCACACACACACACACACACACACACACACACACATACACACACGCACATACAGACTTGCAAAAGATACCAGCTGCCTTAATGACAAAACACATGACCCAAGTTTGTGTTTGTATGCCACAAATAATAAGAAGAGGAGGTAAAAATAACAATGACTGTGACACCATCACTGACTACAAATATTGTCACAACAATCACGATGGGTACGCATATACTAAAGACACCCACACGTCTGCCCACACACACTCTACTCCACACACACACACACACACACAGACTTCCAAGATACCAGCTGCCTTAATGAGAAAACACACCCCTCCCACAGTTCTCCAACAAGCATCCGTGTACCGTGCAGGCCTACATCACCAGACACTGGCTGGAGTGGCACTAGTCTGTCTGTCTGCACTTGTCTGACACACTTTATGTATATTTATAATTTATGTGCACTAAATGTAGCCTAAGTGCACTAAATGTAGCCTAACTGCACTAAATGTAGCCTAAGTGCACTAAATGCAGGCTGTCTCAAATGTCTTTCTATATAGGCCTTTCTTAAATGTAGGACCACTTGAATCCATGGTGAAATGTTGTGTCGTCTCACTATACTATACTCACTCACTATATGCAGTGTGCAGACAGACAGTAATCAAGCAAAGGTGTCGTCTGTCATAACTCATAATGACACCAGGAACACCAACCAAACGCCACCGCTTCCAAAGAGATGGAGGAAAGGGTTTGAGAGAGAGAGAGAGAGAGAGAGAGTATGTGTGTGAGTATGTGTGTGTGCACATGTGTACGTGTGTTAGAGAGAATGTGTTGCCATCTTCACACACTAGCAGCTTTTCCTCTTTCCTCATTTTTTTTCTTTTTCAACTTGACGGACTTGACGGACTAGACGGAGTAGCTGCAGTTTTAATGTGAGTGACTTTTAAACTAGAAGTAGTAGATGTGGCTCTGGAGTTAGCGACATTTAGAGTAGAGGGAGTAGCTGTGGTTCTAGAGTGAGTGACTTTTAGACTAGAGGGAGTAGCTGTGGTTCTAATGTGAGTGACTTTCAGACTAGAGGGAGTAGCTGGGGTTCTAGAGTGAGTGACTTTTAGAGAAGGAGTAGCTGCGGTTCTAGAGTGAGTGACTTTTAGACTAGAGGGAGTAGCTGCGGTTCTAATGTGAGTGACTTTCAGACTAGAGGGAGTAGCTGTGGTTCTAGAGTGAGTGACTTTTAGACTAGAGGGAGTAGCTGTGGTTCTAATGTGAGTGACTTTCAGACTACAGGGAGTAGCTGGGGTTCTAGAGTGAGTGACTTTTAGAGAAGGAGTAGCTGCGGTTCTAGAGTGAGTGACTTTTAGACTAGAGGGAGTAGCTGCGGTTCTAATGTGAGTGACTTTCAGACTAGAGGGAGTAGCTGCGGTTCTAGAGTGAGTGACTTTTAGACTAGAGAGAGTAGCTGTGGTTCTAAAATGCTCGGTGCTGTTGGTGGTAACTGGAATAGCATAGCATAGCCTAGCGTGACGTGCCTGTGCTGAGCTAACGCTACCGGAGGTGAGAAGCTGATAGCTGTTGTCTGAGGACATTAGGCATACCTCAAAAGGCATCTCACCTCTTCACATCTTATCACCTTACTCCTCTACATCCCCTCCTTCGGCCTGTGAGTCTGTCTCCAGGGGCGCTACGAGAGAGGAACCAGTGAGAGAGAGGGAGATCCGGAGTATTCTAAACCCATAGCTCTGTTGCTTGAGGTCACCGAGCAATGATGGAAGGAAAAAGATTGGTACAATATAAACAGAATAGCAAACTGACAGAATAGCAAATGGTACTATCAATAGGGCACATAAAAACTTACTTTCAGTTTCATTTTCCTTGCCCCATTCAGTTAGCTTTAGCTGAATTTTCCTTTAAGACTCTTTTGGTATCACTAAACACTCACAGATACATACAACCAACACACACACACACGCACACACACAAACAACTAGGCTACCTACTGCCTGCTATGAACAGTTTTTTTCAAAGTTTTCAGTGTCTCTTCAGAAGTTCTGAGGCTGAAGGCTGATTTGACTGCATTGAATAGAGCAGTGCGGTGGGGTGGGGTCAGGCCCTTGTGAAATTAAATAGTTTGCGTACCACTGCAGTTGACTAATGGCTTTTGCGCTCAGTGTGAGCTGGGGACGCCTTGGCTCCGGGTGTTCGGGGGAATCGACTTTTAGATGGGTGCTTTACGCTCACTGCTTTTCTCCCTCCAGGCTGTTAAACACGTCCCAGCACTGTAGAGGCTGCAGATTTCCAACATCAGCACCACCACCTCTTAAAGCAGCAAGCACAACCTCACACAACATCCATCCGCACAGAAACAAGTCTCACGACCCTTTGCTACAGTGATGTTGATGCACTGGTGTTACAACCGTTGTACCAACTGGTGATGCTTTGTGTCCTTGTGCTGATAAGCACAACACACTGTGACAGGGATTTACTGAGAGTTAGTGCTTAAATACCTGAGCTACTGGTTTCCATCTTTGTTCCAAGAACGAAAACAGCTAATTAATGACTAATCACATGTTAGGACAGAATAAGTAAAAAAAAAAAAAAAAACTTTTGAAGATCTGACAAGAACGCTAGCCTACAGCAAATTAAAAAGGGGAATTATGGGCAGAAGGAAACCAGGGGTTCAGATGTCCTAACACAGATCTGTTTCAACCATTCACTAAGGCTAACTAACTAGCTAACCATATCAACCGGGCAATGCATAAACCTTCAGTGTAATCTGGGCAGGCTGAAGCAATAACATGGTGGGACTTAGCATCAAGTTTCACAAAGTATTCCACAAGTGTGTAGGCCTGGAAAGTCACTTTTTCTGTCCTTTAGGTGCAATAGCTAGAGTCCATGTGAAGGCCACACACACACACACACACACTTTGCGCTTCAGTGTTTAATCTCAAGGTCACTATCTCTCACAGGGGAGCTGTACTTGCAGGTTTGCACTTATCGCTCTTTTTCACCATTTCATCCCTGGCCCTTTTTTTTTTTTTGCTTTTAAACCGTTTCATCCCTCGCTTTAACTCTCTCTCCCAGGAGCTGTTCTGAGGTCAGGGAAGGACTTTTCTTTTTTATAAGAGAAAGAGAGAGAGAGAGAGAGAGAGAGAGAGAGAGAACTCAGACATGTCAAAGACAGGGACTCCGGGGACAAGAAAGCCTATTTCTGGCGGCACTGGTTGTCAACTGAGCCAGACGACACAACGAGACCAGAGAATTCGGGGCCCCTCGGTGGATTGTAAACAGGTCTGTCATGACTCCCTGGCATGACAACAAGTCCCCAGTTCCATAGGCTTCTCCGGAGGTGATACGGACAGACATTTCAACAGAGAAACCAGCTCACTTCTATAGATGCTCTGGGGCAGAGTGGGATGAGAGAGAGTGGAGAGGAAGGGGGGGGAGAGAGAGAGAGAGAGAGAAGGAAGGGAGACTGAGAGAGAGGAGAGGGTGAGAGAGAATGACACAAAGAGAAGGGAGGGAGCAGAGCGAGAGAGGGGAGGGAGGAGAGGGAGATCGTGAATGAGAGAGAGAGGAGAGAGAGGAGAAGGAGAGTGAGAATGAGAGCACATGAGGAGAGGGAGAAGGAGTAGGAGACAAAGAGAAGTGAGGGAGCAGAGGGAGAGGGGAGATAGAGGAGGAAGAGAGAGAGAGGGAGGAGAGGGAGAGAGAGAGGAAGAAAGCAGAAGAATACACATAAAGTATATACAATAGGTATGTAAATGGTATTCCTCATGGTACACAACAGAAATTGAATCTGCAGTCACCAAGGACACTGAATGAGCATTACATACTCAATGAAACATGAAATGGGTTCATGAGAAGGTTGCCCAAGCCCTTACTAAGAACAAGACATCACTATATATGCATGCATGCACACACACAGACACTTGCACACACACGCACATGCGCGCACACACACTCACACACCACTATTCTCTGTCCAGGAAAGATTTAGCTTTGTATTGTGGCTTTGTTTTCCTAGGGGAGAGCGGTCCAGCTCAAGTTGAAGTCCAGCTGTCACACACTCACACTCACACTCACACACACACACACACACCTGCACCAGTGTCCACCTGCAGCCGTGCCTAGAAACCACTGGTTACTTTTCAAAGCTGACACTGGGAAAGCATCATGACTGCTTTGGGGAATATGAAATGAACACATCATCAATGGTAAGGCTTCCAGGGCTGTGCTGAGGTCAGAAATAGAACTTTGGTAAAAGTAAAGGTAAAAGACCTGGTGCAGAAACACTTCATATAGAATGTTCACTACACCAAAGGAAAACGCTAAAGGTCTGTTTGGGTATAAATAACAAACATGTGGTTGTGTTTATTTCTATTTTGCTGTATGTCAACACCCAGTAAGGCAAAATCATAATAATATAAGATGTTCAAGTTATTTGGGGTAGCTGAAATGCTCCCCTTGGAGGCAAAATTGTGTGTGTGTGTGTGTGTGTGTGTATGTGTGTACATCAATAGTGATGACGAGTGCATTCTGAGTAGGCGGCAACTCTAGACAGACTCAATTAGAGTCAGCTGCACATTTCCTGCAGCCAGACAGACACAGTGTTCATATTCACCGTATACAGTATCTATAAATATCAGCTGAGGCGGTGGAGCTCACAGGCCAGGTGGGGCTCAGAGTAATGACTGCACTCAATAGGGTGTAATCATAGAGAGAGAGAGAGAGAGAGAGAGAGAGAGAGAGAGGGAAAGAAAGAGAGAAAGGGAGAGAAAAATATCATCATCGGCACAGTGTGTGCATGCTCCCATAATTTCCATTAAGGGCTCTCTCTCCATCATGCCAGGTAAAGCTAGGTTACATTATAGAGAAGAACGCTAAGGGCTCCCTCAGCAACAGAGTGTTTACATTCCACACATGCACTGCGTCAGACTTGGAGCATTTAGCATGAAGATGACAGACCTGCCCTACAACATCAACATGACGGCAGCAAATAATCTGTTAGTTTTAGAAGTCTATGATTTTATTTTTTCTTGGCACAGCTGTGGATGAATTTGAGGATTGCTAAACTTACAAACGTACCTACAAATATACCTCAGTACGAGTGGAAAAAAACAACATAATGCTGCTGTTTGATGTTTTGTAAAAAAAAAAAAACAACACGCTTTGTAAATGATCAGCCAGCGCATGCATACACATACACACAAGCCCAACTATACAGACAGGGCCTGGACAAGAGACGGGGAGATGAGTCGCCTCTATGAGTCGCCTCTATGGTGCACTTGGTAGCACAAGAGAAAGTGCAACAGAATGCCATAAGACAGGAGAGTTATGCGTGACTGAGTAACGCAAAAGACTAACACACAGACAAAGCTTAGACTTAGACTTAGTAAATGTCCTTAGAAGACAATTTGTGTTATCGGATAAAGACAAACTACAGACACCAATGCAAAAACATCACACCACAGATACAAAAAAAATGCACACATCCTAACCATGCATCTCACAGGTCACCCACATTAGTTAAAACAGCACACACACAACACACACACACACACACACACACACATGCCTTTGGTGACTCGTGATGGGGCTGGGGAAGTCCAGAAAGTCTTTTACTGACCATTTAAATTGAACTAAAATGACTCAACCTGATGTGCGCACAAACACACACACACACACACACACACACACACACGCACACACACACACTCAAAAGAGCTGCTACTTATAAGGATTATAATGTCATTTGCCAGCACAACCATGAAACATGGCAGGCAAAAGGACAGAAAAAAGGATGGAGAGCTCAGCTTCCTGGTGTGAAGAAGAAGAGAAAGTGAGAGTGCGTATGTGTGCCATCTGTGCGAGTGAGACAAGTGTAGGCATTAGGTGAGAAATAAAAACAGAAAAACGAAAGAAGAGAAGAGGAGAGGAAAATAGTAGTGTGAGTAGAAAGATAGCAGTACCTAAAAGGAGATGAGAAAGAGAAACGAAGAGAAAGAAAGAGAGAATGTGAGAGAGAAAGAGAAACGACAGAAGTGTGAGGCAAGGTGTAAGAGAGAGAATAAAATGCTCTTTATTTCTACTCCTGGGGCAGAAGCTGCATGTGTGTGATGGGGAGGTACAGTCACTGCTTGGAGCAGGTCGCAGTCACTCACAGGCACATGGGACAGATATCCCACAATTCTCTGGGGCGACAACACTAGTTACAGAGGCTGTCTGATTTAACAGCAAAGAAGAAGCATGCCGTCCACTGGTGAATGCTATAGCCACACAAGTCTTTCTGCTTTATGAGAAAAATCATAGTTCTTTAATTAAAAATAAGCCAACTCCTCACAAAGCTTTGTAAGTCACCTCTGACCTATTATCAGACAATGAATCAAAAGCGTATGATTGCTGTGCTTCAAACTTCTATATGCTACATAATGCCACAAAACTCAGGCAATGCCTATTGATCTCCCCCATAGTCCAAAACACCATTAGCAACTTCCTGGGGGAAGTAGCATGACAAACAAATTGTATCACAGTTTCACTCTAAACAACCACTAACCGTTCTGAAAGAATTGAATCCAGTTTTTTTTAACGTTTAAAGCATTCTGGATGCAAGAGCACAGGCAAGAAAAAAAAAAAAAAAAACCTGTGTGGAATTGCTGAGCCACACTCAAATATAGCAGCCATTGTTTTCAGAGCCTCCCAGACATTTTTACACTTTGAAATAAATGCTTGCAAAATATGCAGAAGACATTTTAAGGCCCTTATTGCTTTTTGTAACGGTCTTAACATCGCAAGGAACTTCAAAGCTGTAAACTCTTACACCATTTACATTTACATTTACATTTATGCATTTAGCAGACGCTTTATCCAAAGCGACTTACAACTCATCAACTATCAATTGTCCAGGCCAGTCTCCCTAGAGCACTTAGGGTTAAGTGCTTGCTCAAGGGCACAGAGGTGGCAGCCGGGATTCGAACCACAACTTTTCAGGCTACTTACACGCTAGCCAGGTTCCTTAACCACTACGCTACCACCACCCTTGAACCCCATCAAACACATTGATTCTGAGAAGTCAGCTACTTGAAAATGGCTCTTCACTCTGTAGCAAAAGTGAAGCTGCCTGGTAATGCGTCACGCCGACTGTACGAGAGAAGTGTTTCAGGTGAGAGAGAGAGAGAGAGAGAGTGAGAGAGAAAGAGTGAGAGAGAGAGAGAGAGAAATGGGGTGTCTCAACAGCAGTGCATCAGTCATACTAAAGATTATAGACTTCTGTAGTATTCTCAGTCTCTCGGCAGAATAAAACACCCATCCCATTAGAGAGCTGGAAAGAGAGAAATAGAAAAATAGAGAAAGAGAGAGAGAGAGAGCATGAAAGGGGGGTGTCTCAACACCAGTGCATCAGTCATACTAAAGATTATGGGCTTCTGTAGTATTCTCAGTCTCTCGGGAGAATGAAACACCCATCCCAGTAGAGTGCTGGAAAGAAAGAAAGAGACAGAGAGAGAGAGAGAGAACTGAGGGTTCTTCCTGGTTACAGATGAGATCACTATTATTAGACTGCCATGATTACATTAAAGCCATATAGGTCACTGCCGCACTGAAACCTTAATTGAATTTTAACATGTAATCACCCACAGATATATGTTACAACCATGTCACTTATAATGGCATCCTTTCAACTCTCATTATTATTATCCTTATTATTATTAAAGATCATATTAGGAGCAATTATTGGAGACTCTAACTGGCAAGGGATACATTTGAAGAGAAAAAGACACAACTCTGATATGCGCACACATGTACGCACACACACACACACGCACACACACACACACGTAGTCACAGTTTTGATGCAGTCTCTGCACACACTTATGAAAGTCTCTAGCATCCATTTACTCATGACTAAATCTCATGAGATTCTCGTGGGAGAGCATTTCTGAAATGTGCTTTCGGTTTCTAACCACTCAGGAAAGTGTAAATAATGCATAGAGATAAATGCTATGAATTTTCAATCACAAAAGCAATCACAGTAGAACAACGCACAGCAAATCCATCAATATTCACATTTAAGGTGATACAGACACTCACAGTCTGTAAAATCAGAGCCTTACATCTTTTAGTTCTATGCTCTGTCTCTCAAGAGAACTGTGCTACAACCAATACCAGTAAGACATAAAAAAAAGGCAGCCCGTCCCTCTCTCTCTCTCCCTCTCTACCTCTCTCTCTCTCTCCCTCTATGTCTATCATTTGGTAGTAACTGCAGGGCGTTTTGAAGCTTCTCAAAAATGCAACACTTCTGAGAATCTATTCTGAGATGCTGAGGAACAGGGACAACAAGAAGAAGTCTTAGACCACAGAACGCATCATGACACACCTGCCAATAAGAACTCTCCATCACACAGACACAACCGAAAACACACATACATATGTGTGCATGCACACACATACACACAAACACACACACACACACACACAGCTCCAACCGCAGTAAACTCAGGCCTCTGCTGTTAACCACACCTAATGAATCTTTAAACCCCAGCTAGAGAAGCATCAGGTGATATAAAAGTGACTGAGGAGGAGGAGGATGTATAATTCATCCCAGGGCCTGTGGCCCAATCTTGTGCTTCATGTGAATGAGCAGACGGAAAGAGAGGGGGACTACATGACTAACTGAGTTATGTGGGTTCAAGTGAATGATTAATATGACAATAATGTAGCTGTTTATAAAAAGGCTGCGTTTGTGTTTGTGTTTGTGTGTGTGTGTGGGGGGGGGGGTTATGGTGAGTGTTGAGGAAAGTAATCTGCTGACTATCAGTGAAATCAGGCGTTTTTCAGCTTGTAGTTCTGTTCCTGTTGTGCAGCTGGGGGGAGTGTGAATGTATTGCTTACTTCTGACTCAGTGGGTCAAAACATGTCTATACAGAATGGGTAACACTTTATTTGAAGGGGTCGACATAAGGGTGACACAAGCCTACTATAAACATGACATGACATGTACCAAACATTAATGACACCTCATTCATGTCTATGACTGTTGTCATTAAGTGTCATTCGGTTTGTGTGATGTCTCTCAATCTCTGAAAAGATTTCAATTGATGTAACAGTTTCTGTGATGTTTTCTTTACATATGACATGTAAGACAGAGAACACATAGATGTATGCCTCCTATGTTTATACCCACACTGTGGCAGAAGCCAGAAGCTGTCAGGAGATGAACACCAGCGAGAGGCAGAGTAGGGCCGAAGCTGGAGATTTCACACCACCTCCAGGATCAGACTAAGCTAAGATCTACGAGTGACACACATGGCAGGTGTCAGATGCACCATGCCAAAGTCTCTCTAATTTTGACTCGGCTATGAGGAGAATGATAGTCCCTAGGACCTGTTGACCCTCCATGGTCAGAGGAAGCGGTCTACATATGGTCACTGAGTTCTTTTGGAATGCAAAAGTATCCAAGTGCTCAATGGATTACCTCAGCACCTGCCCGCTTGAGTGTGGGAGCCCAAATGAATTCAATTCATGCTGGGCATTTCCTCATAGACACAAGCAGCATTTGCTTTATAAAGAACAGCCTCAACATAATTAATGCAGTGTTGAGCAGCATAAGACTAAATGCAACATTGAGCATGAAAAATGCTGCTGTGTGTGTGTGTGTGTGGGTAGGTAGGTACAGTATTTTATATATGCATGCATGTAGGCACGTGCGCGTGTGTGTCTGTGTGTGTGTGTATGTGTTTATATGTGTATGTAGATAGAGTATATATGCATGTGTATAAGCAAGCCTGTGTGTGTGTGTGAGTGTGTGTGTGTGTGTGTTTGTGTGTGTGTGTGGAGGAGGTGGGTGTGTACGGAGAGCAAAGCCCCATCCCCTGCCTCTGGCGTTCCTCTTGAATGTGCGTCACTGCAGAGAAAGGAGAGACCTGGCAGAGCACTGAGAACTGTGCAGGGAAAATCCTTCCACTTTCAAGTTTGACGCAGCAAGTCACAGGATCCTAGCCCCCTCCCCCTTTACTACACGACACATCTACACACACACACAGTTTTTTTTTATAAATTGCACACACTCCAGCTGCCTGATGAATGATTTGTCCCTCAGCTCATGATGAATGATGCGTCAAATCTGCTGAGTGGTAATGGCCTTCACCCTTAAACACACACACACACACACACACACACACACACACACACACACACACACACACACACACACAAACACACAAACACACAAACACAGAGCTGACTGCACTTGCCGCAGCCCTGCCAGCATGTCAGATCAGTTCAGAGCTCTGGTGTCTGCAGAGGGAGCGAGAGAGAGCAAAAGAGAGAGAGAGAGACAGAGAGAGAGAGAGAGAGAGAGAGAGAGAGTGAAAGGGTGCCCCTGCTCTGTTAGTACCACTAAACCCTGAGGGAAAGAGAGGAGAGAAGGGGAGGCTGGACTATTATAGTCATTCATTCCCAGGGCGTTCATTCACACCTCCATTTACATTAAAGGCACCTGCCATTGCTTAGGAGAGTCTCTTCTAACACCTCCCAGCACAGCCACTCCGGGGGAATTAACTCTGCCTGTGCAGCTGAGCAGCAGAGGCAGAGCGGCTAATGGCATCCACCCAATAACTCCCAGAGCCATAGGACTACATTGGCTTAGACTGTGCCAGACAGAGCAATCCGGAAAAATACACCCGTGCCTGTCGTCTCTGATCACACAGGTACTGTTATATGTATGGAATCGCTCTTTTAAAGCGACAACCATCGCCTTTTAATATGGTGTCCCATAACACAAAAGGACAGCATGGCACGTTCAACCCAGCAGGACATAAATACCAATTCAGACCAGCATCTGGGCTATAAACATAAGCCTAATATCTTCTGCTTACCATACGCTTCAGTGGATGTCACAACGGGACATCATGTCTAAGTGACACTGTGTGATACGAGATATGAGTCATGGCTTGAGTTGTGCAGAAAAAGCTCAGTCAGTGTGTTTGTGTGTGTGTGTGTGTGTGTGTGTGTGTGTGTGTGTGTGTGTGTGTGTGTGTGTGAGGGAACAGCATGTCCTGAGGCCGCAGAATTAGCTCATTTCCCCTGGGGGCCGACAAAGGAAATTACACAGTCCCTTCAAACTGATAAGACAGGCCTTAATAAAACTTCATAAAACGTGTGCCACGGCTTCACGGGGGAAAAGTTGTGAATGGAAAGAGAGAAAAAAGAGAAGTGTGTAACTAGAGAGAGAGAGCGAGAGAGAGAGAGAGATAGAGAGAGAGGGGGGTGAAGAGATAGAAAGAAAATAAGGAATCAGAGAAGAAATACACATTCATAGATACAGAAAGAGATTAAAAAGAGTGTGAGAAAACAATGTGGCCTTCTCTTAGTCCAGTGTGCATGTCTTTGAGAGCAGGACTTTGCCCAGTATGAGGAAGAGGGTTGACTTAAGGATAATAATAATAACTGGAAATGCCCGTTATCTAATAGCACAGTATGATGTCAAGGTTCAGACAGAAAGGCCATGCTTCTACAGGGAGCCTTAGTTCACCCCAGCATACACTCACACACCCAAACACACACACAAACCACTCACGGGCACGCACGAACACACAAAACCCACAAACACACACACAAACACACACACACGCACCGCACATACTGTTTAAACAACCAACTAGGAGAATTAAAAGAGCAAAAAGAGAATGAAAAACACCCTTGTTTGTGCTGGTTCAGAGTCTGTTGTTGACCACAGATTTTTAGGCACTGAATCCACTTGAAAACACAAACGTCGGTCTCATTCACAAATACTGAGCGCTGCTGCTGAGTTAAAATGAACAAAGGAAAAGCTTTCATATCGGTCCAAATCATCTCTGGCCTTTGGTAAACACCTCACAGTTAGATACACACACACACACAACACACACACAACAACACACACACACACACACACACACACACACACACACACACACACACACACACACACACACACACACACACACACAGCATGGCTGGGCACATTCCCTGGCTCGTCTGATGTGGCTGGGGAGAGCGTGGTGTTTATGGAGACTGGCGGAGCCTGAAAGCATGACAAAGTGCTGTAACAACAGCCCGATTAGGACATTAACAACCCGACAGCAGGGCAGGACTGACTGGGAGATTGAGGGGGGGAGCAAGACAAGATTTACACAATTTCATAAATAAAACAAACAAAAAAGAAATGGTCAATCAGTCACAAGGTAATAGAGAGAGAGAGAGAGAGAGAGAGAGAGAGAGAGAGAGAGAGAGAGAGAGAGAGGAGGTTCGTCAGTTTTCTTTTCTTTGCCATTTCTTATACTATTGCATCTACATTCATGCCAATTCATATTATTGATTGAGAGAGAATAATGCCTCTTCCATGAGGTCATGCCAAGAGGTCACGCTAAGGCTGTACATCGTTCAGCCTTCAGGCTTCCAGAGGGATAGACCTTAACCTCTGAGGCTGAGGTGAAGGAACAAAGGGAGAAAGAGAGAGGGCAAGAGAGAGGGAAAGAGAGAGAGAGAGCGATGAAGACATGAAAAAGGATGAGAGCAGATGAGAGCTAGGTAGAAGAGGCATAAGATATTACTAATGACACATTGGGGGGTTGGGGTGGTGGTGGCACAGAGCCTGGTGTTTTGGCTGATGCCAGCTGCTGATGTTAATTAGCTAACAAAGGCACGTCTGAGAATGCTCCAAGAAAACAGCTGTGATGGCATCTCAACAGAACAGACTACAGCAAATCCAGACACATTCACACAATCCATCCATGGGTATGGGTGTGTGTGTGTGAGAGAGAGAGAGAATTAGAGCTTAGATGGGCCCACTCGACCTAAGCCTGTGCACATTCTGCCCGAGCCGGGCCCGGCCCAACCCATAAACTGTAATAATGAGCCCAAACCCAATGTAAAATCGACATGTAAAAATAATAACATAGCCTAAGAAGTGATATGGCAGTGTGTGTGTTCACAGTAGTGTGCTTTCAAGGAACAGTAGGCCTACATGAACACACACAGTGGACTGCACAGATCAAGAAAAAAATTACAAAATGAATAATAATAACATTAAAAATAAACACTGATTAATCTGCTTGATCATTGTCAAGTAACGGTTAGGACTGTCATTTTTCAATTAATTGCCCAGCCCTAGAAATTTGTTCAGTTTGCTATTGTTGAAGCATAGGCTAGCCTATGGACAAGACATCTTGGGTGACGTGTCTGTGTTTAGGTCCCCATCTTTTTGCTGCCATAAGAGAGCGGAACGCCACAGGCAAGAACTGGGACAAATTCAACATTTAAACGCTGCACAAGACTCAAAGTTAACATTTGGTTACTATCAACCTACATCTGTCCACTGTCAAATATAGTTGCGTTTTCTACCCTGGACAAACCGATTCAGCTGTGTGCAAAATTAGATGCTTTTCATTCGTTCATTCTTTCTCGCTGAGATGACTCATTAATTTAGGGTATCACATGTAACTCTGCAAGAAAAAGACACTACCAGAAGATTTTCGGTAAATATATGGAGATTCTAATGCTCTATGTCGCACATGCTGCATGTCTACCTTAACTGCATTGGATGAAATCCAGAATGCTTAGTTTGTCCCCTTTCAATAGCCCCGCGGTTCCCACATCCCATGAAGCAACAGATTTTTACTGTCGACAAACAAATTTGAGGTTTCTTCATACCTTTGACTTTCCTCCGGACTGGGCCAAATAGAACCTTCCTGATGTTTTTTTTTGTCACATTAGAAGCTCTATTTTACTTGTTAGGTTTGTATAGAGCACAGCAGGTGAGTGGAGGTGCTCATGTGTGCGCATGGCCCAGTGTAGTCCGATTGTAACAAACATGTTCAAATTCCTTACGCATGAATCACAGTCTAATTTGTTCTGCTACTTTGCTATCACAAATAAGCTGCAACATTGCTGATTATCACACCATAGCACCATAGGCTAATAAATAATCTTTAAAAAGCATCCGTAATGAGACAACTGTAATCACGAGCCTGACCCGACAGAGCCCGAGAGAAGCGATGGGAAACCTTGGCTCGAGCCTAGCCCAGCCCGGGGTCAGGTCGGGCTCGGGTCGGACTAGGGCACGGGCAGAGAAACTAAACTCTAGTGTGAATCATCGGGGAGTGTTAGAGAGAAGGGAAGATCACACAAGCACACCACCTAGATAAAACACTTGTCCGTACCATTGTAGGTGACCCTGGGCTTGGTCAGACACATGACCAGGTGCAGGTCCATCTCGTCCGAAGAGACAAACTTGGAACACACGGGACACTTGAAGCCTGCAGAGAGGAGAGAGGACAACCAAGTCAGTAAGTCAGCAATTTACTACTGTGACCACCACACACACAACTGAAAAAATGCTTGATTTTATTGATAGTCAGCCGGTTACTCTCCTCAAAACACTCACCACAACCCCCCTAACCCACACACACACACATATATATACACATAGTCTCCAATCCCTAATCCGGGCTTTACACAATCACTGCTTCTCCATGCTAAACCAGAGAGTCTTCAGTCATCAGGACAATTACAGTGATCCCAGTGCCCTGACCCTTTAACCTTTGCCCTAAGCCACTGGGAGGCCCACCCTCATTTGGGGTGGCCGATACTTCTACAGAAAATGATAAAACACTGCTGCATATTCATGCCACCTCCAGCTGACAAGTATGAATTATTGAAAAGGTTAAATCTGTGGTCGCCCTCAATTACAAGGCAAAGAAGGTAGCTAAAGAGTGGGGAGAGAGAGAGACTGATGGATCAGGAATGAGTCGGGTTGAATGGTTAATCAAAACTGCATCCAAACCACACGCCTACACACTCAATTGCCCACACATACACAACAGCCAACAAACACACACACACACACACACACACACACACACACACACACAGCCCACACATACATACACAGTATGTGTTCTCTCCCTTCTTTCTCTCCCTTCTTTCTTTCTCTCTCTCTCTCTCTCACACATATACATACACACACACACACACACACACACACACACACACACACAAATACCGAGAAGGAAGATGAAGCCATTTAAAAACAAAAAACGAAAGCAATTAAGGCTGTGCTATTATTCAGCTGGCACTATCTCATCAGTGATCACCCTGAAATGGTGTGTTTGGCTCTGGCACCCAGGGAGAAGAATTGACCATCCCTGGGGGACGACTGGAGTTTGTGCCACACAAAGCAATCATGCGTCCAGAGTGTGATCTGCACTCTTAAACACACAAAACAAGACAACAACAAGACAAGACAAAAGGAGAAATCCGCTGTGAATCAATCAATAGTCCTGTTGTTTGACGTTGCCGAGTGCTGATGGTAGGTATGAGAATGAGATAATTCGGTGCGATGTAGACCAAATAGAGAAACGGAAGCTAATGCTAACTGATGGGGCCACAGGAAAATGAAAATGTGACAACTGGAACTGTGTGTTTGGAAACTGTGTATATAGTGTGTGTGTGTGTGTCAGATTGAGTGTGACCCCTCTGAGGTCTTCTTAATCACTCAAAAACGCCTGACAGGCACCTCCTGGGAGGGAGCAACTGTATCAGAGGATACCTCTGCCTCTCTCACACACCTCTGTTTCTCTACAGACACCTTCAAGTGGGGCTCCATCACTGTCTTCTGCAAGGCCACTGGGATTCAGACTGACGAATGTTTACATATTACGAGGTCACCATCACCAGGAGACAAACACAGGCCACAGCCTAAGAATGCAAGTCAATTCTGTCATGGATGATGCAATAGACCAAGCATCAATCCACTGACATTACATGTATTTCATTTGGCAGCCTATGCTCCTATGTATGTATGTATGTACACATGATGTATATGAAGTTTGCCTGAGATAGGTATCCAACAGGGACCCTTTAAGTCTATGTGTAATGGAGGGAGGCTTAACACGTTTTGTGTCACATGATGCCTCCCCCCACTCTGCCTCATCACTGAAAATGTCTTTGAAATCACTGGTCTGGTTGAAGGTTTGTCCAGGAGCCACAGAGGCGTTCTGATCTACGTCCGCTGATTGTGCCTAAAGGAAGTGGGAGATGGCAGCCAAGTATCCAGACCAAACTCAATCTCAGATTGAGGCAGTCATATAAACCAGGTTTGCTTAGCTTCACTTACAGTCCTGTAATGGACTGGGAGAATGACTCAGCACTGAAGAGGAATAAGCTGTTCACAGTCGGACGTTTGTAAACATTTAACCCCGTGACCCAGTGCGATGTTATTTAAGAGACTGTAAACTTAGAATGGCTGATCTCTCCACTGAGAGTCCCTCCGACGGCTCATATCAGCACAAACATGCACCATTGCGACTCCCCCTAATGAGCTCCATTTAGGAAGTGCAGTCTGCTAACCAGAGATAACCACAGCATTTAGAATGGGATGCTGGAGTAATGAAGAGATGGAGGGAAGAAGAGAGAGAGAGGGAGAAAGAGTGTGTGCATGTGTGACAGAGAGAGAGAGAGAGAGAGAGAGAGATGCTGATGAGTCATTCTGGAAACAAGGCAAGCCTTTAGGAATTATCGGAAGAGTCAACACAATCCCTAACTCTCTCCCTGGATGTGTGAGTGCATGAGAGAGAGAGAAAGAGAGAGAGAGACGGAAAGAGAGAAAGAGAGAGAGAGCGTGTGTGTGTGTTTATGCGCACACATACTAGTTCCAATCACTCAGGGGGTGTAGACAGTCTTTTATCTTTATTCACAAAACTGTGCCATTAAAATTCATCATGGTGACTCACTCACTGACTGTGGCTGTTGCATATAGAGATCAGTGAAGCCTACATCCTATTCAAGCCCATTCAAGCCTAAAAGTGTGTGTGTGTGTGTGTGTGTCTGTGTGTGTCTGTGAGTGTATGACTGTGTATGCATGTGTGTATTTGTCGCTGTCCATGTGCCTGAGAGCGTATGTACTTGATTGTGAGTGTGTGTGTGTGTGTGTATAGATGTGTGCATGTGTGTGTGTATGTGTGTGTGTGTGTGTGTTTGTGTGCTGAGGACACAGGCTTACAGATTAGCGTGGTGCAGTGCGTTCCCACTGCACTGGAGCATTGCTGAATCACTGTAGCCTAACTTTAAACACTTGCTACTGACCAAACACACACACACACACACACACACACACACACACCTGACTACCGCACAGTGACCCTTGACTCTCCACTCACTAAACAAACACATCCTTCAGCTCTGCTCTGAGGAGTCCACTGCACACATCATTATCAAAATAATGGCGTCATTATGATGCCATTCAACATCATGATAACATTATTATAATTATTTTGATGATGATGACAATGATGACCTAAATTCCGCTGAAATCATATATGTGAGATGAGGATGATGTCCAAACCTCATTGTGGATTAGGATCGATTAACAACTGATCTCCCAGGACAGTGCCAGGTTTAATTTGCTTCCACCACACTCATCCACATGACCCAATGCAGATCCCTGACCACCACACAGAGCTGTGTGCACAAAACACACACATAAGCACGCACGCACACACACACACACACACACACAGCTGGACGATGATGCCGTGGCACATTAACAGTTCATTGAGATGAAGACCAGTGCCCAAAGCATTGTAACAGCTGTCATCACCTTATACAAAGAGACAGTTTGTTCTTCTAGGCAAACCGCACTCTCTATGGAGTTTCTAGGAGAACTGACACAGGCAACATCTCAAGTCACTAGGTGAATTTTATCCAGAAGTGCTTTCGTTTGCCTTAAGGCTCAACATGTGGTGGTCAAGTAAGATAACACATGTTCAGTGTGCCAAAAGGATTTAAATATAAAGATTTTAAAAAACGTCTTCATTCATGATGATGAGAAATATCCTGAAAACAGTTCCTTCAAATGTTTATTCAGGTTTGGGGTTTCAGTGTTTGTTATTTACCTGACACCCAAGTACCTGGCATTCAGACCAGACATACACGTGTGTATGTGTGTGTGCGTGTGTGT
Organism: Tenualosa ilisha; assembly: GCA_015244755.2. Lineage (NCBI taxonomy): Eukaryota > Metazoa > Chordata > Actinopteri > Clupeiformes > Clupeidae > Tenualosa > Tenualosa ilisha. The sequence continues at coordinate 2,468,776 of PYXC01000813.1, forward strand.
GTGTGGCTGGCGAGACAATTCTGAAACTAGACACTTCTCTGTCTGCTTGTATTCCATTACAGGGTATGGTGTTGAACATGTCTTTGCTGTTGTGCAGTGGGATTACAGCTCCTGGAGTATTTACTGTAAACCAGCAGGATGGACACTTGTGGGTCCTACAAACACACACACACACACACACACACACACACACCACACACACACACACACACACCACACACACACACACACACACACCAACACCAACTTCCACATGACTGAGAGGGTGTTACAGAGACACAAGCACTGCCCAATCCAGCCCACTGACCAAAACATTTGCATCACACAGCAGAGGAAGAGAGAGAGAGAGAGAGAGAGAGAGAGAGAGAAAGAGCAATATGGTGGGACAGAGACATACATAAACTATTAAGGATGGCTGGATGTTATCCTAGGGAACTGGGTGTTATGTAACCGGCAGAAAAGTCAACAGAAAGGGAAAAGGAGAAACTGCCATGTTAGTGATGGGTTTTGTTTTTGCGTTTCTTTAACATCTGTTTCCGTGCGCACATGAGCAACATGGAAGCTTTCGGTGCCCCTTGTGAAGATATTGCTCAATTGGTGTTTCGCAAATGTTGTTTTTCAATTGAGTTCATTTAGGAAAAAGACACAGTGATCAAATTTCCTATCTTCAGCGGGATTGGGTGGATTAAGAAAACAGATTTAACTCTGTCGTCCACATGGGAAGACATTTGGAGACGGACAATAGTCGATCAACAATAGCCCATTTGTTACCCAGAATAATGGTGAGACACACACACACACACACCTGTGTAATACATACACAAATACATACACACACATTGTTTTGCATGCATGCGAACACACATACATACACACACACACACACACACACACACACACACACACACCACACACACACACACACACACACACACACACACAAAAACACACACTCAACCAAACCCTCAGAAACACTCTCTGGCAGTCACACAAAAGCAGAGGGTTATGCTCTGCTCCTCCTCCGTCTCCTCTCTCTCCCCCCTGTAAAAACAATTATCTCCAGCGCTGGACCTCTGCGGACAAAGAATGCAGACCCTCTGAAAAATGTCAGCGCTGCCTGGGGGGAATGAGGTGTTGGCACGGCAGGACCACTGTTTGGCTGGAGACACAGATAAGAGTCCAGGACAAAAGGGGCCATCTATTCACACATGAGCTCAAGAGTGTGCGTATTAGCGCGCGCGTGTGTGTGTGTGTATGTCTGAAAGAGAGAGAGGTGTGTGTATGTGTGTGACTGTATATGTGTGTATATGTGTGTGTGTGTATGTGTGTGTCTGAAAGAGAGAGAGGTGTGTGTATGTGTGTGATTGTGTGTGTGTGTGTGTGTGCATGGGTGACTTTAATGCACAAGACTACCTAGTAAAGGCAGCCAGCATTGCTCTGACCTTTTAATTTAGGAGTATATTAGACTTCATGGCATCCAGTGTGTTGGCCTAACCACAATAGGCTACGGACAACAAAAGGCAGCTCAAAGACAACTCAATCACTGGACATAACACTGTTATTTACACACTACACAATGACTAGGACATTGACATTCAAAAGCAAAGACACAATGAAGCGGGGATGACATCACAGTATCACAGGAAGGCATTTCTTCATTGGACATGACTCCAGGAGGAAAACAAAGCTGATTCATAGTCATGAGAGATATAAGAGCAAGCAGCATCACGGCAGTTGTTTTAGCATGCCAACATGTGGTGTCAAGCCATTAGTTTGGAGGGCTTTGTACAGACCCGGTCGCCAAAAGGGGAATACCAGGGGGGAAAGGCTTGATTTTTACACACACACACACACACACACACACACACACACACACACACACACACACACACAGACACACACACACACACACACACAAACACACTAGAAGTGGGAATTGATAGGATTTTATCAATATCACTGCCATTGTCGATTCTGTTTATCAGTCCAATTCTTAACCAATTCTCTTATCAATTCCTTACAGTTTAGAAGGTATTCTACACAGGTTTTCAGTATTAGCGCACAGATCAATAATATAGCCTATACCACTAAGGTGGCAATAGCAGCTTATTAGAATGAGGAAAACCATGTAGAGCTGTGTTATCCATTTCAGACCCATTGACAATGGTCTGAAAAATATGTTGACACTGATAAGAGGAATTGATAATGTCAGAGGGATATGATACCATAAATTGAAGCATTCAATTCTCGAATTCTACTCAATTCCCGGTTCTTGATTCCCACCCCTAACACACACACACACACACACACACAGACTCCCCTGAATCGTGCAGTGCAACAGGCGTTTGGTCTTCCCTCCCCCCGGGGACGGCTGGCTGCCTCTTCACTAATGAATATGGATGACCGCAAAAGGCTACGAATCCACTACTGCTTTAACCAGAGAGACATAGATAGACAAAGAGAGAGGACAAAAAGTAATTCATCTATGAGAATAGGCAGACCAGAGGCCAGGGGGTGAGGATGAAAAATGGAGTCCAATTTGTTATCGAAGACGCAGTTCTCACAAGGTTAGAAGTAACGGGAGAGGCAAAGCAAGTCCAACAGAGGGAGAGACCATCCACATTAGACAAAATAGAATACATTCTGAGGCACACGCTTTGATTAGGAGACCAGGATAAATAGCTTTCAAATAAAATAATAAAAAAAAGGAAAAAAAGAGCTCTGAGACTGAAACATCTCAGAAGGCATTGATGACCAGGATTAGCATTCAAACAGACAAGCTATCAGCAAGATCAGACAAGAAAGCTACGGACTGCTTTATTTCATGAGAAACCATGATTTGCACTGGCGTGGAGGAGCCAAGTCAAGCTCGAACATGTTCATTCCCACTGTGAGCTAACGGAGGAGTAAATCACTAAAATTACACTAGAACAAAGAGCAGTGAGATGACTAAAGAGCCCCACCCAATCACACAATGTTAATTCAGCTCACTGGCATAATAGCACAGGGCTTCACAGGCAACACATTGCAGATGAGTGGGTTAGAAAACTGAACACACTGGTATCTCAGTGATTAGGGGTGGGCATTGTGAATACACTGGTTTCTCCATGTTAAGGGGGTGGGCATTGTGAACACACTGGTATCTCCATGTTAAGGGGGTGGGCATTGTGAACACACTGGTATCTCAGTGATTAGGGGTGGGCACTGTGAACACACTGGTATCTCAGTGATTAGGGGGTGGGCACTGTAAACACACTGGTATCTCAGTGATTACGGGTGGGCACTGTGAACACACTGGTATCTCAGTGATTAGGGGTGGGCATTGTGAACACACTGGTATCTCCATGATTAGGGGTGGGCATTGTGAACACACAGGTATCTCCATGATTAGGAGTGGGCACTGTAAACACACTGATATCTCCATGATTAGGGGTTGGGCATCATGACCACTTGGAATTGCATTAAAAAATGGAACTGAACAAGAACAAAAGGCAATCTGGCAATCACTGACCCTCCCATCACACAATACTATACAAAGTGTAGGCCATTCTTCAAAGTGCATTCTGGGCCAGATCAGGGAGATTAGGTGGGAGGACTAAGATATGGTCACCCTATGTCTTGTAAAAAGGTAAACACTGTAGGCAGCAACGAACAGAAACTTGCTTTAGCATAGTGGGCAGACAGACTGATATGGCCAGACAGCAGTCCTGATTACAGTTTGACAATCCCCTGACTGGCATGCCTTTCACTCAGAGGCGAAACAGGAGGAGTCCACCTTACCGACACAAACAAACAATCAAACAAATTTCCTGTGTCTCATCAGTCACATCCATCTTTTCTAGAGACGAGACTATATCATTTCCCATTTCTGTGCAAAAAAGTCTCGTCTCCATTTTGATAGCCATTTATGAGCTGCTCTGCATCATCCCTGATGACATTTTGTGTGTTGAAGAAAAGCAGGGAGTGGGTGATGAGACAAGGAGACTGTATAGCTTATCTGGCAAAGGATATTGCTTCCTGGCTAACCTAGATGCTCTGAAGAATTACACTTCAACTGTAAAGAGAAGAAGGTGTGCCCTACAGCAACAACTGAAATAATTCTGAACAGAGGCATTCGTCCAAATTTCAGTCCTAACCATTGTTTTTCATCTTAAATGGTCAAAAAATAAGGCTTAAGTGTTAAAAGCCAAACTTGTCCTTTATGACTTAACTTGCATGAATATCGTGTCAATTCAGGCCAATAAAGTCTGAGGGTGCAGGGCTTAGGGCTTAGAGGGGACATTGAGATTTACTTACAGTTGCAGGCATTTTGTATGGACTGTGAACTCTGTGGACTCGGGAGGAATTCAAATGTGTGCAGATCTTGCACTCCAGTGGCTCCAAATCACAACATGCCATAACATCTCAGCAAAACAGAGCTTAGAGATTAATATCCTGACAGAGATGGTGCTGGGAAGCCGTGTCTGTGCTGTTCATCTAAAGGCATTGTTTTTATGCCTCTAAATTCGGTCCAACTCTTTTTGGAATCTCCAGAAAGTCACAGCTACCACAGACAGACGCAGTTTTTCTTTTTTCCTTCCACTTGGCCAGCTTTCACCTGCATGGCTGTGTGGTGCTCGTCTGGTGCTGGTGTGTGAGTGAAGAGAATGGAATTGAGCACAGGCCAGTTTCCATTGTATACACACACACACACATGCACATTAAAAAAAAACCCTACACAAACAAACACACACACGCATGCAAACAGGTTTCACTCAAAATTTCCTGCCATACTCATTTCTCCATCGGATTTTATTTCAGCCAGCCGACGAGGCTATAGGCCAAAACTCCTCCTTCCCCATCTCTCTCTCTGACACACACACACACACACACACACACACACACACACACACACACACACACACACACACACACACACACACACACACACACACACAGATTTAGCAGGAAACAGTCACAAAATGACCATTTTTATTTCTCCTCCTGCCATTCTTGATTAAGTTTATGGTTTATATGTGCATAAAACATATAGCAGACAGTAGCTTTGCAGAGGCAGCCTGTATCCTGGAGAGACAGAATAAAAGTCCAGTCTGCCGCACATAACCAAATATACGGTCATATCTGTCTACTCTCATCAAGACAAAGAGGAGGAGGCCAAAATGAGCTTAAATATCTTCAGCAGACCGAGGCCTGTGTTTCCAATGGCTGACTGAGCTGAAGCTGAAGCCTTATGCCTTGTTATGATATGAAAATATCATGGCAGGTTGTTTTTGACATCTTCAGTTCTTCTAATCACAGTGCATGTGACCAGACCACAGAGACTTCCTCTCTGTGAATCAGTCATTATGAAAGTGTGTGTGTATGTATGCATGTATGTATGTATGTATGTATGTGTGTGTGTGTGTGTGTCTTTTTTTTTTTTTTTTGCAAACAGACCTTTGCCGAGAATCACAGACGGAATACAGAACCAACACTATGGTGGTCAGCATATCTGTGGTTAGTGTTTATTTTAAAAAACACTGACTGAAAACTGATGAGTTTTGGATAATTTCTTTGGATAATAAAAACACACAATGTCACAATTAGTGTTGGGAGCAACTAACTACAAAGTAACATATTACTGTTATTCAATTAATGCAATTACTTCTTTGACTGACTAAACAGAGTTAGGAAATTTACAAAGGCAAGACTGGAGTCCTGTGAAATGCTGCTTGACAACCAGTTATTAGGAACAAACAACTAGTCTTTGCCCACGGAAAACATCTGTTTATAACTAGCAGTGGCTAGTTATCCTGGTAAGTTAAAGATTGAGTTCAGAAAGAAAATGGCTCTACAAAGCCTGTTTTAGCTAGCAAAATGTATGAATTTTGTCAGCAAATTCACAAAAGACAGACATGACAACATTGGTATAAGTAGGATAATGAACTCCATGGTGTTCCATGGTCCTTCAGAAGGCAGAAGCAAAGTCTGATGGCCACCAAAACCATTCCGTTACTCTGTATTCATTCATGTGTAATGACAATAAAGTTGAATCTAATCTAATCTAATCTAAAACCATTCATAAAGTGAATATGTTGTTTGTATGTTGTCAGAAGGTGTGATAATCCAACCCCCCAAAACGCCTGTGTCACACACTCCCCCCCTTACAAAGCAGCCCCAACTGCAGCGATCTCAGGTCAAGAGAGAACACAACTAGCCTGATGCATCAAACGCTTTTACATCATTTCCCCTTTGTTCAAAGTGCCTGAAACATACACTTGCTCCACAGTGGGCAGATGCTTTCTGCTTCAACCAATTGCTGCTGTTTGTTTGTGACATAATGTTATACACTTGAACGCACCGTCTGAATTCAACACCATCGCTCTCAGCCCTCCCTCTGTTCGCTAATTGGTCTGTACAGCTCAGAGACGGTGAGATTTGAAGCCTACAGATAGCTCCCTGTCCGGTGGTGGAGCTAAATGAGATATTGAGCGGAAGCACTAGGTGGCGCTAGCCTGGCCAGACCAGGACCAGCTACAGCAGGAAAAAGTAACTGGACCAGATGTGCAACTTTATGGCCAAAGTAGCTGGACCTGGGTTGCATTTATCATCGACTTGCAGTGTTTCTCTTGGTTAACTCTATACTGTTTTCCTCATGCTATAGACAGAGAGAGTAAAAGCGGAGGTAGAGGCACAAATATCCATTAAGTTCCATGTTCTATGTTGACAATGGGTAGGGGGAAAAAATCCCTAAAAAAAGTTTATACTGTGACTTTATATGGCACTACCAGTTTTGCAGACTGTCACTATTCACATTTGCTATGATTGTAACATAGTCCGGTAATAAAACCAGACCCTCGTTCTACACTTCTGTTTCATACAGAGCGTCTGGGCATTCGGTAGTGAGATTTGATTGCTTGCTTGAGGTGACTGATAGCTTGTCTTGACTGATAGTGTTCTAGCTCTGCATTCACAACGCATCCCTCTGTTCGCTGATTGGACAGGTTAAAATGCCTACTGAGACAACAAGCTCAATGGGATCAAATCCAAACTAGCACTGCAGGGAGATGATAATCAAGCAGAAGTGCTAGCAAGGCATAGCCAGGCTAATTGTAATGTATTATGTTGCTCTATCTTGGTCGGTATTCAATGATCTTGGCTTTAGGCTTGAGCTTAGTCCAGTTTATCCATGAGCCATTTGTAATGGAGTTCATAGGGCAACAGATATGGTCACCACATCAATTAATCATCAAAACTCCTATCTAGGGTGGAGCTTTCACTTTAGTTCCACTTGGACACAACCCTTTTTTTCTTTGCTTCTTTTTTTCTGGGGGCTTCAATGGTAAGACTACATCCACCAACAAATAACTTTTTTCTTTGGAAGTCGTATAGCGCTTTAAAATATAGTGTGTTAACAAACACTTCTAATGACTAAATGTTTAGTACTATCATCAATTTCACAGAAAGTGTTTTTGTCATATCTATAACACCAATACAGTGCCAGGTATTTGTATGGTGTGAATGAAATTTGATGATTTTCTGTATTCAGTTGTAGAGGTTACATGTAAAATAGTACAAAACATTTAAATTATGTATTTTGGATGATTCATGTATGTTTTGAACAAATGTAATATTTTTCTTTTGTGCCATTAGTCAGTTCATTGTGTTTGTCTATACTAGTGACTTAGACTAGTGACTCAGATCTTCATATATTAGCTCATGAGTAATGTTCTGTATGAATAAATGCTTGTATGAGATTACTACATGATCACAACATACACAAGAGAAAATGGCATGGTGTTTTACTCCATGATAATGAGTTACAGTTAAAGGACAAGTTCAGTTTTTTACACTTAAAGCCTTAATTTCTGATCGTTTATAATGAAACACAATGGTTAAGACTGAAATTTTGACGAATGCCTCTGTTCCGAGAATTTTCAGCTGTTGCTGTAGCACACACCTACAGAGTGGCTGCATAGGTGCACAGCTGTGATCTGTCCTAAAACGCATTTCGTTTGTAAAGTCATGAATCTCACCAAGTGGTCAATAATGTTCATTGGTATGCTGGCCCTTACAATGACTGATAAGACCTAAAATTGAAACTACCCTGAAAATAGTTCTGGGTTCAACATGACCTGGGTTCAATATGACCTGGGTTAAACATGACCTTTTTCAATAATGTATGAATAAATAATTTAATTGACATGGGTAATTTTCATCAAAATTAAAATCTATGGCTGCCTAATCTGTTTACGTCAGGCTATATTGGCATGAACAAGAACCATGGCTCTGCTTGAACGTTCAGTTGCAAATGATGTGTGGAAGTGTGATGTGTTTTGGAGTGGTCCTGGGTAAGATTAGGCTACTTGCTGTTATGTAATTTGTGAAAAACAAAAAAAATGTAAAACGATATGGCAACTGTGTTATCACTTCATCAAATTTTAAATAAGGCTTTGTTAAAAAGGCCCCTCCTGCACACATGCATCAGTATGCTGTGTTACCTTTTGCAAATCCATAATTCTAATTAAAAGAAACACCTAACCTACAACTGTAGACCGCTGGTATTAAGAGAAGGCCCATATAGGAATATAGGTCTGTAAGGTCTGCACCAGAACAGATGTCCATATAACAGGTTGTAAGATGTGACATCTTTGACTAAGGGTTGTCATGTTAAGTAAATAAAGTTAACAGAACATAGAAGAAAATAAAGAGCTAACAAAACCATGTGCCCTTTCTTAAAGTTTTGAGCCCCTGCCCAAGAGTCTCTGCACAGCCCTGTGGAGGAAATTGATGGATGACCATCCAGACCATCTACAACTTCAATCGCTAGGAAATCATAGAGAGCAAGGATGCTAAGCTAATTGATATGCAGTACTTTATAGGTGCTCTGAAGTGTCAATCTCTAAATTAAGTGTATGGTGTGTTCCAAGTCTCAGTGCTGAATTAAGCTGGAATATAAAGTCTGGTGTGTTTAAGAAGTTCAGGGAACCCAGAGGACAGCGTTATGATGGAGGTTAATCATTTTCCTACTGATATTAAGCAGCACCTCTTTGATCTGATTGTGTGTGTGTGTGTGTGTGTGTGTGTGTGTGTGTGTGTGTGTGTGTGTGTGTGTGTTTGTGTGTGTTACCATGCAAATATGGCAGCCTCAGCATTCTGGTTTAATGCAGCTTAGCAGAGGGGCAGCCCTCCAGTGAGCAGCCCCACTTGTGCTGATTATCTGCTTGGCTGATTGAGGTACGGAGGAGGGGAGGAGGGGAAGGAGGGAGGGAGGGAGGGAGGGAGGAGTGGGGGTGAGGAGATGGAGATGGAGTGAGAGAATGATTGAGGCAAAGAGAGGAGTTTGAGAGATGAAGGGAAAAAAGTGACCAAGTGACAAAGAGAGAGAGATGGAGAAAAGGAGGGATAATGGAGAGAGCTGTTGAAAAAAGGCAGGCAGGTGACGCAGAGAGAGATGGAGAGACAGAAGGAAAGAGTGATAGAGAGAGCTAGTGAAAAAAGCAGGAGATGCAGAGAGAGAGATACAGAAAGAGGGAAAGAGTGCCAAGATGCCAAGAAAAGAGATGGCGAGAAGGAGAGAGTGATGGAGGCACAGCGTGAGCTGATAAGAAAGTGTGAGAGAGTCTAAGAGAAGCAGAAAATGATGGGGTAAGAAAAACTAACAAAAAATAGGGATAGAGAGAGAGAGAAAGAGAAATGGAGCAGGAGAGGGTAGAAGATAGATAGAGGGAGAGAGAGACAGATTGACAGAGCCACTGGCACACAGAATCTGAGGGAAGGTTAATATCTGAGGCATCATCTGAGGCAGTGACTGTGGATGTGGTTCTGTTTCAGAATGGGCCAACCACTCCTCCCCCCTCCAACCTGCCAGCCTGGAGCCCAACACACATGGCATCCGTGTTCAAAAGTCCAGTGCTAAGCAGGATGGCTAAGTCTCATCTAAAGCCTATGAGGTCCATGAGTATGTCTGGTACACTTATAAATGAATAATATTTATACACCTATGCTGTCTGCTACTCACACTCCTCCTGTCCTGATTCTACTCCTGTCTGACACTGGACTGACACAACTCCAACAAATATGGAGTAAATATAAGTAAATCGACATTTATTTGTTTTCAGGAACTAGTCTGAAAGACTGACAAGGCAGGGAACAGCTCCTCATTGACTACAGCTTGAGTTCCCAGAGAGGCCATCATCTTGACCTTTGCTACAGTTGGCAGTTAGGTAGGTAGAACAAGAAGTAAAAACCCCTATCCACACACACACGCATGCACACAGGCAGGCAGGCACACACACACACACACACACACACACACACACACACACACACACACACACACACATACAAACACGCAAATACCAAAACATTCGAGGAAGTCAGTTGTCCTTTTCTAATCAGTGACTGATTACTAGTTAATGCTTTCTAGACAATAATGCCTGAGACCCAAGACTGAGGAATACAAGAAGGACGAAGAGAAGGGTGATGATGAAAAGAATACTGCTCATCTCACTGAGAGGTCTGCTTTACTGACCTGGTTCATACTGGTTAAAATTAGAGGAATGTCAGAATCACAAGCATAACAAGCACAAGCATAATACACTCGAGGGTCCAAATAACATAACATAATCACACACAAGGATCCCTTGTCAAAGGCGATGGCGAAACACAGTCCGTGTGTGAAAGGTGAGGCAAACACAGTCTGTGTGTGTGTGTTTGTGTCTGTGTGTATGTGTCTATATGTATGTGTGTGTGTGTCTGTGTATGTGTGTGACACACACACATGCAGACAGTCAGTGAGAAAGAGAGACCACAGGTGCAAACATCCACACATCTAGCTCTGTCTGTTTCACGCCTTCTTTCAATCTCTCCAGGTCTGTTTCCAGTCCATGTGTGAGTGGAGCGTATGGAGTCTATAATTAAATCATAGGCTGTCAATGATGCCAAGAGACCGGCCTGAAGACAGCCACAGGGAAAGAGAAACATAGAGGGGAGAAAAAGAGGGAGGGAGAAGGAGAGAGAAAGGGAGAGAGAGACAGAGAGAGAGAGAAAGACTATAAAGACAGAGAAAGAGGGAGAAAGAGAGAGAAAGAGAGGGAATAGAATAAAGAGAGGGAATAGAGAATAAAAGACGGGGGGAGATGGAGGGAGAGAGTGATAGAGAAGGACAGAGGGGAGAGTGCAAGAGAGAGAGACAGAGCGAGAAAGAGAGAGGGAGTGTGTCTCTCTAACCAGAGGGAGAGGCATGGGTGAGTGGTGTACGATAACTGCAGGCCACGTCACAAGTCCGTCTCGGTGGCTCTGACAGTACACCCACAATCAGACCGCTGCATGGCAATGAGAACAAGGCGACGATGAGCATGACGTCTTAGCGCAGCCGAAACCACAATCAGGCCTGAGCAACAGCAGTACAGTGCTGGTGGTGACTCATGCTTCTGCAGATGAGAAACTCTCCTCTCTCCGGCTGCACACCACCACCACCCCCCCGACTCTTGACCTGACTCTCTTACTGTGAAAGAAAGGAGGGAAGCAAGAGAGAGTGGAAGGGGTGCTGACGGCTGGGCAGGGTGGTGAGAGACTTGTTTTTTAACCATCTCTCAGAAGGGATTCTGAGCTCCCTAAGCTGAAGACGTTCCCAACAGAGAAAACAGGGCTTTCCTGCAGAGACAGTTTACAGTCTGTCCCTCCATACCTCTCTCCCTCTCTCTCTTTCTCCATCCCTCTCTCCCTCTCTCTCTCATCCAACACAAGCTTGGAGGCAGGGGTTCCAGCACTATGGCCAGGGGAGTGAAGGTAGACCTGGGGAGCAGATGACTCCAGACAGGCAAGCCTTAACCCCCAGAGATTTGTTAAGGAGAGGATGATAGACATGGTTCATCATGAGAGAGAATTTAATTTAACACTCACAGCACTCACTGAGGGTTCTGGTTCATGTGGCGAAGCAGGACTCACTTGGGAACACAGCATTATTTGGGATGCAAACACAAACACAAACACAAACACACAAACACACACACACACACACACACACACACACAGGGCCCAGAAAGAAATAGTATGCAGTCCTTCCCTAGTGAAGACTCTGGTTCAGGACACAAAAAGCTATTGGTTACCAGTTAATAAATGCTGGGCCAATAAATGCTTCTATGCACCAAGTGTCCTTCACGGCTGTCAACGACGACGGACTTCTGTCAGCACAGTCAAAGCGCTGACTGTCAAGACAAGCTGTTCAGCTTGTCTACCTGTTGCCAAGTAGCGAATAGCAATGATTGGACATTAGAGTTGGTCATTGGGCAGTAAAGTTTGTCATTAAAACAAAACAAAACCTGGGCTCACCATGGCATTAGCAACTTATCAAAAATTTCAGAAGCAGCTTCATGATAGATTAAAGTAGAAATCGTTGTGCAAGTTGTGCATTGTTTAGACTGTGGTTATCCACAGCCAAAACAAATACACAATGTGCTAGCTGGCTGTATGTAGTAATTCTTTACAGTGTGTGTTCTGGGTGGACGGTGAGCCAAGCACATCTTCTCTCCTAAAAAAACAGATATAACATACTCAACTGAATTTCACCCTGAATTTATTGACGTCAGTCACAGCATCAAAAGGACACTGAAGGATCTTCATTGCCACCACTCTCTTGATTTCACAATCTAACAGACCATCTTTCCTCCTGTCTGACCCCTGACCAGTGGACCGTGTCTTGCCTAGACTTTAGCCTGTGTTGGACGCCTCACCTGACCACTCTGTGTCGCTGGCTTTCTGTTAGGAGCGGGTGAAGGAAAGGAGAAGGAAGAGGAAGTAACACGTGAAGGTCTAAAGGGCGATGCTGCCGATAGGCAGTCTGGTCTTGGAGAGAGTGTCTCTTCCAGCAGCTAAAGCAGCAGCATACACACACACACACACACACACACACACACACACACACACACACGCACGTTTCATTTATATTCCTGCCATCACTCATCACTCCACCCCAGGGACGTAAAGAGTATGAAAATGGATGAGGGGAAAGTGAGAGAGACAGGGGAAGGGAGAGAGAGAGGTAGACAAAACACAGACACACATACACATGCACACACACACACACACGCACAAGCACACACACACATACCAACCAGTTTATACTGCCTGAAAGAAGAGAGAAAGAGGTTGTGACTGGCAGACAGGATTAGGTGACCATGATGATGGAGATAGGAGGGAGACAAATGGAGAGACACACATACACACACACACACACACACACACACACAAAGCATTAAACATTAAACACATTAAAGCTGCATTACAGCTTTCACTTCACACGGATACCTCATGTCATAACTGACTGCTGCACTTTGTCCTAGACAAATCTGTACAGACTGCAAATGGCCAACTAAAGCAATAACAGACAGCTGTGTGAGCCACTGTCACAGTAACAGGTAGAGCAGGGTCACACGCAGGGCACATGATTCGATGGCCTGGGAGGACACATCCTGCTTGAATGAAAGAAATTAAGCCAATTAAATAAAAAAGTGTACATTAATAAAAATGTGAAAATGTACTGCATGTGGCAAGAGAGAGAGATAGAGAGGGGGTAGAGAGGAGGAATGAAAGGAGAAAAAAAGAAAGAAAGAAAGAGAGGAGGAATGAAAGAAAGTGGAGTTCTTGCATGAGTGTGTGGCTGTGCAGATCTGAGTTAACCCCTGAGCAAACACACACAGACACAGGGCAAACAACAGAGGGCCAGACAGACGGGGTGGGTGGGGTGGGGTTGGGGTGAGAGAGTGAGGCTTTCTCGCTTCTACCTCTCTGAGGTATGTGCAGGTCAGCTCCCTCGAGTGTTTGACCAACCGACGCCAACCTACCCATGTGCCGTCTCCAAACAAACACACACACACACACACACACACACACACACACACACACACATTCCCTTCCCTTAATCATTGGCCCCTCTCTCGCAATACAGTCAGCTGAGAGCGCAAGTACACAAACATGCACACACACACACACACACACAAAAACTCATGCAAACTCAATCTGGTAACCTATGATTATAACAGGCCGGGTTCTGGAGGCATCCATGGATGTCATTCTGGTGATTCTACTTCCAACCGCTTCAGTTATAGCAGCGTGAGCCGGACTAACGCATCAGGCGGTGCTAGTGTTATGTTGCTGGGCAATGTGTGTGTGTGGGTGAGGTTAACACACCCAGGCTGATGACCTTTGGCCTTTGTGAAAACAGACTAAGCCGTGACACAGGGTGCATTGGGGTCCTGCCCTGTTATGAATAGAAACAGCAGATTAATTCATTTGTCATTTATCAGGTAGATTGTTAACTGCATCGCATGCATAGCATCATCTAGAGATGATAGTAGAGAGAGGCAGAGAGAGAGAGAGAGAGAGGGAGAGAGAGAAGGGGGGGAGAAAGAGAGAGAGGGAGGGAGAGAGAGAGAGAGAGAACTGAGTTCATACAAACACAGGTGAATAACCCCACGTGACAGCGTGGATTAAAAGTGCTCCTTGAAGCTCAAGGGCCCTGTGTGTGTTATGCCCTGCCCTGCGCTGTCCACCTCTGGCTAGCTTGAATGCCTGAGATGGATGCTGCAGGCTTGGTGCATTACAGCCATTTCTTATAGTCCTGGACAGGTACATGTACTGCAGGGCTTGTCTGATCCAGAGAGTGGGTCTTGTTTTGGATTTTTTTTTTTTTAAATGTTTACAGCTACTTTCAGGGACCTGTCTCTCTCTCGTTCTTTCACACACTCATACACACACACACACACACACACACACACACACACACACACACACACACACACACACACACACACACACACACACAGGACAGCTTGGCACAGAAATTTGGCAAAGATGAAAGCACAGGACATTATGTCAGCTGTATCCCCCTCCACACACACACATCTGCACTCACTCAGTAACACACACACACACACACAAAGACAGAAGATTATCCAATAAAAGCAGATTTTCATCTAACTGCTGTGTGTGTGTATGTGTGTGTGTGCTCCACATACATCTATATGTGAGAGAATGTGTGGGATCACAAGGACAACGGTGACATCATGCATCTGGGTACCCATAATGCATCACTCTGGCCTACTCTCATGTGCCCCATCTGAAAGAGGAAACACAGAAATAAAACCCAGTGGCATTGTTGCTAGCTGCTCTTCTGATCATGCGGAAGCTCGAGATTAACCTCTCTGTCTCTCTCTCTCTCTCTCTCTCTCTCTCTCTCTTTCCCTGTTTCTCTCTAGCCTTCTCTCTCTTTTTTCCTACCTTTCCTCTCTCTCTTTCTCTTTCTCTCTCTCACTCTCTCTCTCTCTTTCTGTTGACACTGCTATCTGGGGCCTATCATCAGGATCTGAGGAGAGCTTCCTGAGTCCACATAGGCAGGAAGTGTGCCACAGACAAAAGACAAATAGGCCTCCCTTATCTTCGGAAAACACTGCCAAAGATGGCAACTGAATTGCACTGTAGATTGCATATGTAGATTGAAATGATTGGCGTTTTGTAAAAACAAAACAAAACAATGAAATGTGTCAGAATAGAAAACGTATGCAGACAGTTTCCATGTAACCTCAGAAAAAGAGAGAAACACACATACACACACACACACACACACGTACTTACGCACACACGCACGCACAATGAGTCAGCCATTATTTTTGCTACCTGGCCAATCATGGGGATAGATATTGCAACTCTGATTATTCCTCAATCACTGAGAGCTCAAATTAAGCACAAGGACATTGTGTTATGACGAGGAGATGTCAATACAAAAGTGTGTGTGTGTGTGTGCGCGTGTAGGGGGGAAAGAAGTAGTTAGTAGGAGTAGTAGGAGTTCCCTTGCAACATACAATGCTTTGGTGTTGGGCTTATGTTGTAGCGGTTGTATTCTAGGGCTTTAAGTATTGTATTCTAGGGTTCTAGTACAGTACATCACAACAGATAAAAGTATTATATTCTAGGGTTCTAATACAGTAAATCACAAAAGTATTGTATCTAGGGTTCTAAGTATTGTATTCTAGGGCTCTAGTACAGTACATCACAAGAGATAAAAGCACTGTCTCTAATGATAAAGATGGACATGAGTGAACAGGCCTGCCCCATAAACCTCTCACCTTCCGCAGAGCTGGGCAAAGCTGTCAGCATGCCTTTGTTCTCTAAGCTGAACAATTTACACACAGTTTCTGAGCCATGCTTGAGAGAGGGGCAGTAAAAGCCACAGAGGCCCAGAGATATATTGCATCTCTGGAACTTAACACCGACCATGCTATGACTGAGCCAGTCTAAGTGTGTGTGTGTGGTTGTTTTACAGCTGATTTATTTTATCGCAGAAATGCCCACATTATACTGACTATTCTCACTGTCATTTTCACCTTAGCAAGCTTGGCCCATGTGAAGAGATTGACCTTACGATGAGGATTTCAAATTTTCTACCTTCTGCAAAGATTTCTACGCCTCACTGAAGACGGTGCCTGCAATATTGCCAAAATGCCGAGGGAAAGTTGAACAAAAAGTCATTATGCAGTAGCAATAACGCAAGATTGCTTGCGTGAATCTTTGTCTGTGCGTCTGGGGAGAGAGCGAGCAAGAGAGACAAGACGGGTGGAGGGGAGAGCAAGAGAGAGAGAGAGAGAGAGAGACAAAGAAAAGGTTTGGGAGAGAGAGCAAGGCAGAGAGAGAGAAAGAGTGAGAGATGCTACTATGCATGCAGTGCAGTTAATACTCCCACTAAAGGCACTGTGTCTAATTAAAAACCTGATAAATGACAAATGAATTATGGTGGATGAGTTTACCATCTGTATTCAAAGCACAGAGAAGAACAAATGACTGAGAACAGGTGTAGAGAGGAGGCTTGGATCTTAGACTGTTAGTAAATCATTTACAACAGTGTCCAACAGCACAATACAAAGCTTTGGTTAAATGCCAGAGTAAGAGGATGGGGCTGGACGCTAAGGGAAACATCTTAATCTTAATCGTAATCAAGATAACCCCAAATTATGTCCCACAATATAGACAAAACACTGCAAACATCTGCACCAGCAGATCTGTGGATTGAATTCATATAACCCAATCATAAATGCAGCCTTGTCATCTACATATCTGCCAAGATGCTTGGACCCTGTGGTAGGCCTATTAAATCACAAAAGCACGGCTTGGGGGTGCCTAGCTGGGCTTTACAGTTTGCTGGTTAGAATCATATCACAAGCAGCCAGCCAAGGCCCTTCATCATCTCCTGTGATTGCTTTTTCCAGGAAGTCACTGCTGAGACACCGCAGCCATGCAGATCAGGGCCACGTGGAACTCCTCTGACTGTCTACCTGGAAATCTCCCCTTTCAACACAAGAAGAGAATGGAGAAATAACTAATGCACATGCATGAGGAAAGAGAGAGAGAAAGAGAGAGAGAGAGAGAGAGAGAGAAAGACAGAGAGAACCAATGCCAGATTTCTTTCGTGGATTTAAGTGTGTCATTTCTCATATATTTACAGATTGCATTTACATATGGTGTGATGATTAAAACGGAGGTAGGGAGGGGATGGGTGTAGTATCTGGTGAGAGGGGTGGGGTGTGTAGGGGTGTAGTATCTGATTACTGGACCGTGGCTGTCTGCCCAACCAATAAGCCCTTATTCTCCCTAGAGAGTTTTATTGCTCCGGTCAACAGGCAGTTTGCTTCAACACCACTCTGTGGCAGGGCAGGAGCAACAGTGTTGAATCAAATCATCAAGGAACTATAAACAGGCTCCATGCAGAATGGGGAGGTTGAGACCCTTTTGCACTGGTGGTTGTCTTTGCAGTTCATAGAAACTTTTCCATGTAACTGCACTACATGAAACTTGGGCCTATAGTAGCAGCTGCTAGCATTGCAAATGCAAACTAGGAACTGGCTGTGTAAATGCCCTATGAACTGTGTAGTTCTTGCATAGCCTCTCCAATCAGAAGTTCCAAAAAAACTGTTCGTGGAACTGTTGTGTTCGAAATAAGGACTTTGGTGAGAGAACAGGATGGTGTGGGTCCTGGGCAGTGGTCACCCGGGTGGTGCTTTGGGGGAGCAGTCGGAGTGTTTAGATGTTTGGTGGAGGTCATTTGTGAAGATCAGCGGTAATGGAATTTGGCAGGGTGGACTGTCCTCTTTATATAGTTGGGGAGGGAATGTGTGTCATGACAAGACACAGAGGGAGAACAAGGGAAGGAGAGAACGAGAGAGAAAGACAGAGAGATAGAGAGGAAGGGAGAGAGAGAATATGAAAGAAAGAATGTGAGAGAGAGAGAGTGAAAAAGAGAAAGAAGGTGAGAGGAAATGGAGGAGGGAATAGCACAAGAGTGGAGATCGGATTACAGCCAAGAATGCATGATTAAAAAGAGCAGGGAGAATACAGGAGCAATTTATCAGTGTTAATCACTGTATGTGTTTGTGTGTGTGTGTGTGTGTGTATACATGCCTTCGTACGTGCTTGCCTGCAGGCACATGTCAGGACAAGGACAACTAGTCCACAACCCTCTCCGTCTGCTTCAGATTCTCTCTGTCTCTCTATCTCTCTCTCTCTCACACACACACACACACACACAATTTCAGAAACATTTACTGTACAGACACAGTACATAACACCATCCCACTCCAAGCACTCAGACATTCCTCATCTGTACCCTCCATTTACAGGACTGTTTTCCAGGGCCCAAAATGCTCCGACAACATTCCCTCAGTGGGCCACTTGTGTGGGAGTGTGGAAATCCAGATAACTGTGTTGGTATACCGAAATCACCACTTTGCTCCTGTTTCCTGTTTACAATGGGGCTCGCTTCTGACCACAATATGCATCCCGGTGGAGGCCTACTGTCTGCTTTGAGCACTTTCACTCTGAATCTCTTCGGCTACCTCCACACACACACACACACACACACATAACACACACACATAGTACACACGAACACGCATGCATGCACGCACACACACACACATACATACACACACATGCATATGCAAGCAGGCACACAGGCACACACACACACACACACACACACACATACAAAGCGGGCATACAGAGAAAGCACTGTGCGTTTGTGTGTGGCTGCTGTAGTCGTGTGGTTTCAAACAATCTTGCAGCTCTGTGGGGGAATACAAAGGCTTGGCTCATTGCGCAGCTAATTGTTTTGGGCTAAACACATCTGGGCATCATGGCGACAGCAGGCACATCGATGACCCCAGTGACATCTTTATCACTAAACAGATGCTCCCAAATGACACTCATTACTATAAAAGAAGACCTTCGGTATCACTTACTCCAGTCAGCCATCTTTAATGCAACACTACATAACATTTTGACACTATTTGAGGTATCCTTTTCATCAGGCTATTAGTTTTGGCATCATCCTCAAATGTATTTGGACAGCATAGTCATTTGAAGGTTTGATGAACAAAAGTTTTACTTCAAGCAGCCACTCAGTTACGTATCATGTAGGGGTGGGCATTGATAGGATTTTATCAATATCACTGCCATTGTCGATTCTGTTTCTCAGTCTAATTCTTCTCCAATTCTCCTATCAATGCCTTACTGTTTAGAAGGTATTCTACACAGGTTTTCCATATCAGCACACAGGCCAGTATTATAGCCTATAGCACTAAGGTGACAACAGTGAAGTGAAGTACACACTAACCCGGAGCAGTTGATTGCTGACTATAGTGGTGCCTGGGAGCAGTGAGGGTTAGGTGCCTTGCTCAAGGTCAAGGGAACTTCAGCCATGGTCCACTGGATCGATCCGGCAACCCTTCGGTCACAAGCCCGAAGTCCTAACCAGTAGGCCATGGCTGCCAACTTTTTTTTAATAATCTATATTGTTTAATGTAAATAATCTCCAATTAGCATGTTCTAGAAGTGCCAGTAAATCTCTTGGAGGGGTTTTGGAAGGTGTGTGGGAGCTAGTCCAATGGTTGTCCACCAAAACTCCCCAATGCTGCCTCAACTTACTTTATCCACCATTAAGCTCTTGGCCTGGCCTTTAACCAGGCCCTCATTGAACAGCAAACCTGAGATGCTGCAGTCAAGTCAATAAAGTCAAGTCAATAAAATTCAATTCAAATTGTATTGCCATGATCATTCATATAGAAAACAGCATTGCCAAGTCATACAGTGTAGTCTCTTTGGCTCTACAAGCAAAAGCTCTATAGCTGCTGTCCCACAATGTTGCATTGCATGTGGCAGTGAATGTATTCCATTTGTATCATCTACAAGAGGTAAACCTGCTCATGCCTGTATATAGGAATGCATGTTAAACATGAGCCTGACCCTGGGATTGAACCTGGGTTGCACTACTGACCTATATTTAGCAATAATATATCACAGGGAGAAAGCCATCAAGTGATTAGTTCCAAATATATCTGCATTAGCATCCAGTGGCAGCTGCCCCTGAGGGCTGCCTGGGCTAAATCGCTAGGCCAACAGCTAAATCAGTTAAAGCCATGGGGAACCAGAAGGAAACAGATCCCAAAACAACCAGTACATTAGTCTGAGGAGTGACAAATCCCAAAGGGAAAAGATCAACCTTTAAGATGTTGCTGATAGCCAAAAGGGTAAAGAGTTGTAAAGATTTTACTGCCATAGCTGTAAAGAGATGATACTGTGATTTGTTTTGAGAGACACTGCAACTATGCGTTAATGTGACCGGTCTAGAGAACTGCGCGGGACTGTTTTTTTCATCCTGCTCCTACCCGCTCCCGCTGAATTTCTGGCCATTACCGCCCGCACCCGCAGCAGGTGCGCAACGTGTCCGCCCAATCCCGCGATGTGTATGTCAACTTCCGCCCGCAACCCACTCTGAAAATCTGAGAATTTATACCCGCACAGTAATAGAGATGCATTGATTTTGTGTCTTCTCCCGTCCCACAAGAGAAACACGCCAGTTATGCTATTAATTAAGATTAGGGTTATTAGTTTCTCTCCCTGCACGTCTTTTGACGCACTGTGAATAGCACCTCTATTTCCTTGTCTTGTTTAATGTTCTTCTCTACTTCGTTGGTTGACTGAGATCCTGTAGTGGCTAGGTTAGCATTGCTATCCTGCACAAAAAAGTTTTTTTTTAACCGCTCATTCCCGCCTGCAGCCAAGTCCAAACCGCGCTTTCCCGCGAGATTTCCCAATGCAGGCCTTTAGACCGGTCACTTTATAGGTTTGCCAGGAAAGTTTGTGTCTTCAAAAAACAACGTTACCATGCCACGACAAGGGTATTTCTACAGTGTGTTTTTTACAGTATTTTTACAGTAGTGTCTGCACGTATGTGTGTCAGGCGCATGGTGAGGATCAGCTGCAGGTGAGAGTGTGTGTGCTGGCTGAGGCCTGTCTGAAGTTCTTCTGTGGCAACACGCCATCTCAGTCAGAAATTTCAGAGATGAACTCACAAACCTGTCAGCCTCATGTCAGAAATGGCCGGCGGCTGAATCCAAACTCAGTGCTCTGAGGTAAGGTGGGGAGGGGGCACAGGTCTGGGCATGTTTAACCAAAAGAAGAACATTTTAAGAGACACTGATTTTGGCATGCACTGCATGAGAGAGAGAGAAGAGAAGCAGACCACATCATGACCATTGTGCATGTCAGCTGTTCCGTGTTGTTTTGCCAGGCCTAGCCTATATGGGATTTTTTCCAAATGTTACCCTATCCCACACCTTCATCCCTCCACCCTGAGTCTCCTGTTACATCTCTTCCCAAACCCCGCACGCCATGATCACATGTTTGCTTTCCCTCTCATTCTGCTCGCATTATGACGCTGATCAAAAAGCACGACTTAAGTGCGAAGCTGGCGCACACAGAACCTGAGCAAACAGATCAACTAAAAGCTGCCGACACCATTCACTTCCCTGAGACACAGGGCAGAATTCCCATAAAGCCTCTGGCCGAAACGAAGGGGAGGATGTGATTCAGGATATGTTGGCCATGACATCGGAATGCTGTCTAAGCGCGTTATAATGAAACGTTCGGCAAGGTGTAGCGCATGCTCAACCCAACGAGACACAGTTCATCATCACAGCGAGGTGGAGAGATTGACTATTGATCGGCTGGATTGATGACAACCTCACCTTCGTGCATGTAGACTTCATAAAACCTGCAGCGGACTACAGAGCAGTCCAGAGAGTCCTGACAGGGCAGGAAAAGAGAGATGATGTACTGTCCGGTTTCAGCACAGTCAGCTCAACTGCCAGTAAGGTGAACTGTGATTGGTCAGAGCAAAAGATGTCCGCCAATCTCTGAAGGCATTGTTGCTTTGGTTGGAGCTAAAACTTTCAGGTCTGCAATAGGTCTTAGCGGCTTTCTCATGCACCCAGTCATAAAATTGTGCTTTGGTTCACAATGTGAGCTAGTTTGTTATTACCACATAATCCTATGTCCTGTGAATGTGCATGTGTGTGAATTATAGAGATCTGGAATGTGAAAGACAGCAAACGAGGAAAAGCAGAGAAAGACAGGGTTATCACAGTACACACACAGCTGGCCAGACAGCTCTATGTACCAAACACACGCAGAGGCAGATGCAAACACACACAGACACACACACACACACACACACACACACACACACACACACACATAAGCCGGATGTCTTGACCAGACAGTAAAAAAAAGAAACACACACACACACAAACACATATGCACACACACACACACACTCTAACCCTCTAGAGCGTATTAAAAACAAACAAGTGGTAAGTGACACGTTTCCCCTATTTGTAGGCCCACTCAGTGGTATGTTCCAATGAAACCGGAGAGGAACACACTCCTGGGGCTGGTCAAAGGGGACTGACTACATATCCCACACACACACAGACATGGACACAGACACAGACACAGACACAGACACACACACACACACATACAAACACACACACACAGAGTCTGGCCAGATGTTACCACCAAATCCTATGGCTTTACTGACGTTTCTCTTCAGGCCTCCAAGAGGAGTCGGCGTGAGGCGTGTGCCTGCACGGCTAGGAGACTTACAGTAATCAGGAGCAGGTGGATCAGCCTGCTTTCCAGTCTTCTTCCAATAACGGGGAAAGGGCAAAAAGAAAAAAAAAAAGAGAAAACAACCTCCCCTATAGCACTGAAGATTTATTACTCTGTTGAAATCCTGGGGCTTAAGCAGAGAGGCCGTGAGTGAAACTCGCCTTCAAGGCAAATAATGAGCTTTTTAAATCTGTTACCTGCCTGGTACTTTAGTACACCTCTGAGATTTGAGCAGGGCAGGAAGATATAGTGGATCAGCTTTGAGTAGGGGCAATTTCTCTCAGCTCCTCAACCGCTTTCTAGTGTTCTTTCAACTTTTCTGTTTACAGGGTCAGTGGGATGAAATTTGTTGGTTGGTTCAAGGTACTTGTGTTGAAGGATTGGGCACCATATATGGGAGCATGTGTGCATTTTTCTGTTGACAAACCCTAACCGTGTGGTCACAACACGCATGACACTTTTGAGGGGTCACAAGATTCACTTCCTCTCCATCTCACCACACACACACTTACATGTAGACAGGCAAGCAGGTCTAAACACGCACACACACTTGCATGCAGACAAACACACACACACACACACACACATACACACACACAAACACACACACAGCAGTAAGAGTTTTCATGCCAGGAGCTGCAGCTGAGAATGTTGCATTTAGAGTAATTAGTCACAACCAACTGTCAGACTACCGAGGCAAAGGACAGATTTGCATGCAAATCTAATCACAATAACACACAGCGCGTGCGCGCACTCACACACTCTCACTCACACACACGCACACACACACACACACACACACACACACACACACACACTCACACACAAACAAACAAGACAAAAAGCAGAAGCTACTGCTTTTCAGCCACTAAAAACAAAAACAAAAATAACTCTGATTGTGTTCCAGTTAACACAATGAGTGAGATGTGAGAGTGATGTGCCAGATGCATTAGCTCTGCTCTGACAGACACTGTGGTGAGAAACAGAGAGAGAGAGAGAGAGAGAGAGAGAGCGAAAGAGAGAGAGAGAGAGAGAGAGAGGGTCAAAGAGGAGAGATGGCATCAAAGGCCTAACAATAGGCCACTTTAACTGGCTGCAATTGCCCAATGCATTTTGGGTTGAAAACGGCAAAAATAACCAATGGGATGGGAATACGAAAGCACTTCCAACCCAGGCAGCTTGATGAAGTCAGGTAATGTGGAATTCGCCTTACGACAGGACCCCGACTGACTCACTGATGTGGTTCGCCATGTCTAGGGAACCCCAAACCAAAAGGCCCAACCTATCCCTCAGAGGACTACTCTAAGTAGGTGGTTATGTAGCAGACCTGGGTAGGTGAAGCAGGAGATAGTGGTAAAGTTGATAATAGAAGAGCCTGGAGTGCTCATTCTATCAACTAAGCAAAGCGTGCAGGCTAATCTATTAGGAGATTTACTACTTCCTCAATCTTAAATTACCCAGGTTTATCACTTAGCCATTTACTTGGAGTACCCCCTTGGTCACCTGCTGAGGTGAGGTGAGGTGAGGTTATTCTATTTAATTTCAAGAATCTGCATCTTCAACCAGTGACAAAAGCCAAAACACACTAAAGTCTCTTCCACTATCCCACTCTTGTATTAGACACGAGCCTGAAACTGCTAGAACTTGCCACAAGGTGAGGTGTACCTTCCTTACCAAATGACAGCAAGTCATTCTGTAGAGCAGGGGTTCTCAAACTTTATTGGCCCCGGGACCCCTAATGTGGCAGGATTTTTTTGAAGGACCCCTCATAATCGTAACAAAAATGTAACCGTATAAGATTATAGCCACTTGTTCTTTCATATTTCACTATATTTTGCTAATACCACAAAAGTTTTAAATGGCAAAATCTGACAGTGCAGGAGCAGTTTTAAAAGTACAGTTTTTTCTGATCATCTCTAGGCCTACTGTGTTAAAACTACGTCTTCTCAAGTCAGTAATTCTGTCTTTATTCCGAGAAAAGGTAGTAACACAGCATACAAAGATACTATGGGAACACCGGCATAGGAGTGAACAGTGATCAACTGAGGTCCCCTACCCTATATACCATGGAGTCATCAATAGTTAACAATGAGGTGGCTAATTACAAATACCCTTTGATGATCTTGTCTGGCTTCAGGTGTGACAGGGCGGTGGTCAGGTGATCACCTCCTTCCTATAGACATGCTAATTCAATTAAGTGTTTTGACAAATTGATGTTGTGTATCATGAAGGCTAATTTTTCACTAATGTTACGCTGGTGGAAGTAATGAGCATAACGTGACTGGGCTTTATACTGATCTCTTGTATTTTTCTCCACATGGGACAAGTATACACTTTGTAGCAAACTTTTTCACCAACCCCGTAGCAACGTTGCGGACCCCAGTTTGAGAACCAATACTGCAGAGAAGAAAGTGTTCTTCAATATCTGTAGTGTGTCCAGGGACCATCTCTAGTTGGAGGCCACTAGCAAAAACTCACAAAAGTGCAGTAATGGCAATACACTTGACAATTCAAGCAACTATTTTTACTTTTATGTTACCCATAAAGGCTGTGGGTATAAAACAACGAGAAGAGAAAGAGAGATAGAGTGAGACAGGTAAAGGTAGACAGAGAGAGAGAGAGAGAGAGAGAGAGAGAGAGAGAGAGAGAGAGAGAGAGAGAGATTTTAGAATGCTATTACACTGGATCAAGTTAGTAGGGGTGAGACATAAACCAGACAAATAGACTTACAGACTGGTGTAAAAGCACAGAGCTTCTACAGAGTAGACCTTACAGGCACAGGGCGCACGCACACACACACGCACATGCACGCACGCACGCACGCACGCACACACACACGATTTGGAATCCCTGTAACTTGATATTTCTACCATCTGGGTCAATACAACAATATAACAATTTGGAGGCAGCACTTTTATATTATGCAAGAGTGTGTGTGTGTGTGTGTGTGTGTGTGTGTGTGTGTGTGTTTGTTGGAATCGCAGAAATCTAGACGAGCAACACTGGAACTATGCCAATGTTTAATGTAGTAAGGAGGTGTGTGTGTGTGTGTGTGTGTGTGTGTGTGTGTGTGTGTGTGTGTGTGCATATCCATTAACGAATGGATTTTGAGCTGAGGCAGCAATCTCTGACTGTCATACCTCATGGAAGTGTGCAAGGAAGTGTGCACGCACACATGCACTCACACACACACACACACACACACACACACACACACACACACACACACACACACACACACACACACACACAACCTTCACCTTACTGTCCACTCATGTTGGCACCCTGCCAGATTGCAGTACACTCCCCCCCACACACACAGAACACAAATTCCTTCAAGTTGTCTTTCTGATTCACACAAGGAGACTGTAAAATCTTCTTTTACAGAACAAAAAATGGCCTTAGTACCATAACTGCCCAAGCATACTGTCTGGCCTCTACTGAACTTACTGCTTAAGTCATGTTTTTAACACAGGGTAGAGGAAAAAAATACTTTGTGTGTGTATGTTTGTATGTGTGTACAGAGTTTTGGCTAATGTTTCAGGAAAGTGTTTACATAGTATGTCAACTCAACTTGAGAACTTTTGAGAAAGATATATATTTTTGGTCTTTTCGACTTTATTGAGATTAGACAGGGGGGAGTGATGGGAAGCAAAGGCAGGGAGATGGATGGGTTGGATTCCAACCTGGGTCTCCACTGGCACATGAACCCAGATGTGCTTCCGCTCACCACACCAATCCTCCTCGTCAGGGAGACTGTAAGCCGTCAGACAGAAATCTGATGCAAGCAAGGCTGCAATTAAGAGTCCCAAAAACTCAGCTTCACCACCGTCGACTCACCCGAGACGGAGACAAAGATGAGACGTCTGTCCGCATGAGGTGACAGAAAAAAGAAGCCCCATCACAGAGTCAGGTTTGAAGCTATGGTTTGAGGTCATGGTAGGAGTCAAGCCCCTGTCAGCATGGTTCTACAGCCTGACTGCCCCTCTATTAGAGGGAACGGTAAAAGTCCAGCCACGGACACCACAGCACAGGCACACGCACGCACACACACGTACACACTCATGTACACACACACACACACACACACACCACACACACACACATCCTGCTGTCCTCCACTTCCCTCCGCATCCACCCTTCCTTTTGGCCTCCTACACTCATCTGATCCACTCATCCTGTCCTCCTCAAAAACCCTGTGCATGTTTTTTCTTTTTTTTTCCATGGGCCTACTCTTCCCTGTCAGAGGTTCTCTCATTCTTTCTCTCTCTGCTTCTGTGGTTCTTCTCTTCCGCTCATCTCTCTCACACTTCTGCTCTGAACATGTTTTTATTTCCTGCCTGGAAACTGTGCACGCACACACCAGACACAAACACACACACACACACACCACACACACACACACACACACACACACACACACACACACATCTTTCCTTTTGTCCTCTACTGATCTTCTGCTACTCCCCTCTGAATTCTGTGTTCTCTCTCTCCATATCTCTTTGTTTCTTTTTAAAGACACATGCGGAGAGTTCAGATGCAAAACCCTCTGCAGCCATTTTCAGAAATTTGCAAAAAATAAGTTGCTTTAATAATAAGTTCCAAGTCCCTTGCTACCTTACACCTCCTTTTGTCTCTTCTCTCTCAGTCACTCTCTGAAACACACAGACCAGCCTAAAACTGTTAATCTTCACCCAGGGAAGGTGAAACACACACACACACACACACACACACCACACACACACACATACACACACACACACACACACACACACACACACACACAATGAGAGTGGGAGGCACATAATGACTGCTGACAGCTCCGGACAGCACACAGGGTGCTGGACAAAGAGCAAAGGGCAGCTACCTGCCTGCTTTGTGTGTTTATGTATGTATGTGTATGTGTGTGCGTGTGTGTGTGTGTGTGTTTGTGCACACACGTGTGAATACAGTTTACAAACACACACAAAGGCCAAACTAGGGTATTCATATTCAAGCAGATCATAGTGACAACACACACACTTTAAAACCAATGCCTACATTCTACTTTGTGTGTGTGTGTGTGTTTGTAGCGTTTGTGTGCATGTGTGTTTATACAGCAGTTATGCAGTAGTTCACAATCGGCAAACACTTCTCATCATATTTCCCAACATGCTTTTGAACCCACCATTAATCACTCTCTCTGCATTTTGTACATGCATGGGCATAATGTGTGTTTGTGTGTGTGTGTGGTGTGTGTGTGTGTGTGTGTGTGGTTTTCTATAGGTTGGGCCAGGTGTTTCCCCTGTGTTTGCCTATGTTTACATGTGCTTGAAAAGGAGCAGGTGCAACGGCTGGTTGACCTACTGATACACCCAGTTTGTGCTGCCGGCGGTACGTAAGGTATTAGTGTTTGTGTGTATGTTGCTGTGGTTGTGATGAGTCAAAGATGGTAGGGTAAGTGTGACCCATTTATCCCACCAACGTCTAGATTTAAATGGTTTTCATCAATATTGTCATGGCTTGCAGGGGAGATAACTGCAAGATTAATCTCTTATTTGAAAATGTATGCGTTCATTTTTACAGATTTTAAAAGCTGTAATACAGATATTTTACAAAATATGCCAAATGTCTGGCCTGGGCTTAACTGGTCCCATGGTACCATTTAAGCCCATGGGTGTTTCATATAAGACCACATATTTTTTTAATAAAATATAATAATTTATTGCTGCACAAGACCTACAGTAAGTTAAACAACATATGCATATAAATTTTTCTTTTAGTTGTCCTTTTCTAACTGAGAACAACTGATATGCACTTAGCTCTTGCCTACTGTCTAAATTAAATATAAAGGCACAAGCAGCATTTGTTCTATAATGTATAGAGGCCTATTTTCATAGCTGCAAATTGGGTGAAACAAAAAAAATGGTTATCATCTACACTTCTGTTCAAGAGTTGAATGGTTACAGGGAGGGAAAAGTCCACTGAAGTGGGCTTAACTGGTGTCTTACTGAGTAGTGGATATATATGACAATATATTCCTCTCAAAATTAAAGATATGTTTACAGAATCATGTATGAAGCCAAAATATAATCTGAACTAAACATGGAAATTCATATTACTTTGCATACATATATGAATATGAAATTATTCATGGTCAGAGTTGGCTTATGTTGGTTGTAGTTGTGGCACTGTACCGTTTAAGTCTACCTTTATTTATTTATTTTTTCAAATATTTAATTTTCTCCAAAGGGATCAAAGGTGTTTTCATGTGTAGATTAAGGTCATATTAATAACAAAGCATCGTTTATACACACCTGACATGTTTCATTTTTTGCCAGTGTATCACTCAATAAGGCTTGTGGCTTCACTGACAGATTAGCTCCGTGCAGTAGCGCATGAAAGTCATCTTTCAAAATGTGGAAAAATATGACATAAAAATGACAAAGTATTATGTCTTAATATACAAATATCAAATCATTTACCTCTCATTTAAGATAAATCTAATTCTGAAGGAAGAGGCTAAAAACAGTTAAATACTTTTTTTTTGTAAGTTGACTTACCTTGACACTCACATACAAAGGTGCCGGGCTAAATTAAAGAGTAACTGCACGCCCTAACCACACCCACTTAATGTTTTTGAAAAGTCCTTCTGAAACGAGCGGGGATACTTAGGAACTCAAGGGGTTGGTTGAGAAGGGGATGGTGAGTGGGAGACGGCAGCTCAGTTCACTTCATGTGCTTGTTTCATGCACCAGAATTTACTTGGCTACATGGTTTATCACAGCTGTGGGTTCTACGTCTGGTTCTACGTTAGAACTTTGCTAGGAAAAAATTGCTTCTGATTTGTCAATCACTGGGTTAAACTAGGCTACACCAGTAATGTATGTCCTGACGGGCTGCCAGAAGCTGGGTGTCTGTATTATGCATATCTCAATACTCCGAATCCTCAAACAATTCCATAAAAGTTGCAGATGAGAATCAAACTATTTTTGATAATCACATCAGGCCTAGCCAAGGCTACTTCCCAAAATTCAGTGATCATACTGCACACTTTTCACATGCTTTGAGTGCTGGCACTTTTGCATTTACCAGGTGATGTGGCTTTTAGCCATATAAATGAACATCAACGCTTTAGAAAGCTATTTTTTGATTGTTGCCTTGTTGATTAGATTCATAAGTAGACACTATTTGTCTTAGCAAAATATATGCAACGATAACCTACCACACGAGAAAAATTCTGGACCTGGGCCAAAAGTGCCACAAATATGCTGCCAAAAATACACAAATCTACTGCCAACCAACAGATATATTCAGAGCTGGGAGTCTGCCCACCTCTCATTAGAGGCGGGGAGTCATGACATAGTGGTATACTTTTGGGACACACTGGCGTCATTTTCGTCATCAAATGTAGAGCTGCTGTTGAAGCTGCAGAGGGTGCGGGGAGCTATTTTTCCCATGTAAAATGCCACAAAATGCCGTTTTCGTCTGGAAACACAATTTTTGTCAATATTAACACTGATATTAGTGTGTTTTGCCACAGTTCAGTCATCAGCTCAAGAAACATATTTTGGGGTGCAGTTCCACTTTAAAATTGGCTTATGTGATTGGTTTGAAATTAAAAGCAGATGGAGCTAACAAACTGATGGATTGATTAAGATGATAAGTGGAACAAAATATATATTTTTTTATTTTTGTAAAACTTGACTTCCAAGTTGAAAGTGGGCTTAAATGGTACATGGGCTTAATGGGTACACTGAGCCTAACACACAGACCTCAGCCACACTCAGTCCTTAATGGGGATGTGTGCTGATCAGACTCTGATAACATTGACACACACACACACACACACACACACACACACACAGTCTTATGCTGTCCATGCGGTGGTCACATGAAGATTGAGTTAGTGACTGTGTTGGTGTTCAAGCCTAATGGATCACAGAACAGAGGGTTGGGGCTGGTTAATGATTCAGCACCCCTCTACAGTCAAAACTTCAAATAAACACATTTATTGCTAGGCGTGTGTGCGTGTGCGTGTGTGTGTGTGTGTGTGTGTACAAGTGAGAATGAGAGGGAGACAAAGGGTGGCTGTGGAAGTTCTCTTGTGCTTTTATGAGTAAGTCTGTGTATGATTGTGTCCTTTAGTGTCTGTAGTGTCTTTGTGTGTGTGTGTGTGTGTGTGCGTGTGTGTGTAGAAGAGAGAGAGAGAAAGCGTTTTCTCTTCTTGTGTTTTTGTTAAGGATGTTAAGTATCTCAATGTGGAAGTGAGCCTCACATGTTTGTGTGTGAATATGCCTGGGCGCATCTAACGTGTGTGTGTGTGTGTGTGCACGTATGTGTGTGTGCATGTGTGTTTGAGAGACTAGGGTGACAGAGAGATGATCACCACTGCGCACGAAGCCAAGGTCTCACTTTATAGATTAGCTGCCACTGTGATGGCTACTAGAGGCCGCTAACGCCGCCCTCTGCTAACACAGGAAACCCATCTAGGGCAGGGCTATACAACCTGCTGCAGCTTTGGCCTTTCTCATCCAGTAACCACCACAGCTATCAGCTCCTGAGTGTTACTTTTACGTTCATTTTAGGCTTCCTTGTGCGGTCGCTGAGTGCGAATCACACCTTTAATCAGCCCCTGTAGTTTCCCTCTTCTTCCCTCCATGTCTCCCCTTTCACTTTCAGTTTGTTCTCCAGCCATTGTGACCATCACTATGACTCATGGGTCCTTTGGACAAATAACATCATGTCTTTCTAGATGTAACACTTAAAGCACCTTTTATAACATTTCAGTTGACACTCTAGTCATTGTCTACAAGGAAATTAATGAAAACTAATGACAAATGAACCACTGGACTACCATTAGGCCTAGGCCGTTCACCTCAAAACCACCGCACTTTGACATCTATACATCTGGAAGATGTATACACACTGCAGTTTGATAGAATTCATAATTAATACATTTCCTCCCATAGGAAAAGGGGCTTCGGCTGGTATTGATTTTTTAATCTGTTTTGCAGCGACTTCTGTGCATCGTGCTTGTGAGCTCACTGATTTATCACCTCCTCCACCCACTCTTGCTCTTCCTCCACAGAGCTCCATCTCCCTCTCTCTCTCTCTCTCTCTCTCCACACAACCTGTTATTTACCCCATCACACCACTAACACCACCACCATCACTGCTGCCGCACTGATTGTCTTCAGCAGTTTTCTTTTTTTTATACACACACACACACACTCACACACAAAGAAGCATGCAAAAACCCATATGCATACACAATTTTTCATGACAACATACAGCAGCACACACAATGAAAATGCACTGCAGACATTTGTTTTCCAGTGTCCTGTAACTGCAGTTGTCAGTAGCAGAGAAGTAGATCCATATGAAGTCTCTTACTGCTTCATCCCCAGCAGCTAGTGATGTATTCGTGGAACTGCCCTGCCATTAACCTGGGAAGGGGAAAGAGGACAGCCTGCCATGTGACAGACTGTCTGACAACAGCTGCTGAGACTTTGCCAACCTCACATCGCAACCTTTCAATGGCACTCCCTTCAAACTCAACTCACAGCTTCACTGGCACGACAGGACCCAAGTCTGCCATGCCAAAGCAAACGCGTCACTCAAAGCTTTCTGTTCTTCTATCCGTCCTTCTCCTCCTCTCTCCTCTAACTTGCTCACTTTCTCTCTCCATCTCTCCATCTGTCCATATCCCCTTCTATTTATTTTACTTTGCCCCCAGACATCCATTATAGTAAGGTCCAGCATGATAAGTGCATCATAATAGAGGAGAGAAGGAGGGACGGAGAGAGGGAGAGAGGGAGAGAGAGAGAGAGGGAGAGAAGGAGAGGAAGATACGAGGCACGACCAGGGAAAGGAAGACTGCTCAAGCGTTGTTCCAAATGCTCAGTGGCTCAGAAAAAAACACCATGAAGGAACAGGACGGAGGGGCACGACAGGGCAATGGAGAGGAAAAAGATGGTCAGAAAGAGGTTTAGTGATGGACCGCTGCCACTGTATGTGCTAGGCTGGCTGCAGGATTTCTGCACCAGGAAGTCAAAGCTTTTCCTCCGTATGAAATCAAGTCCTACAGCACATTTCGCTCACCTCTAGCACACCTAAGATCTCTCCTGTGACCGAGAGAGAACACAACAACACTTCTGATTGTTGCCTGCTTCTGTGTGCTTCTTAACGGCCAATTGCACAAATCCAGAGAAGAGCTGATCGCTGAGAGCTGAAGAGGGCACATGTCTCGGCAGGGTTTGTTTGTTCTCATGACAGGGCAGGACAACCCTGTGTAGCAGAACAGGACTTGTATGTCAACAGATGCTCTCAATGTGCATTAATCCAACAACATGGTAAATTGACATGGTAAAATGATATTAGGCCTGTTCACAGCAAAGCAAGCAAGCTATGAAGAAATAGACACAGATTCCATTGTTTCATGACAACTGACAACAGTACAAGCTATAGCTGAGTGTGTGTGTGTGTATGTGTGTGTGTGTGTGTATGAATGAGAAAAGGGATTTTAAGGAATGAATGGTGACAGACTTTTCCAAGTGAATTCTTGCATGCCTTGCTACAGTATCTAACACAAGTGGAGAAAACTCAAGAGAACTTTCAATACCGTACAGGGCGATTATGCATTTGACTCCTAGAGGAGAATAGTGTTATACCCATCTTGTGGGAAATGTTCTGACATTCTTCAGAGACAATCCTTTCAGCTGCTCATCGCTAGAGGGGTTGTGAACTTGTTCTACCTTTCTCATTAAAATGATGAACTCCCCTCCACCCTTGGGGCCTGTGCATGCATACACACAGAACAACAACAGCAGCTGCCATTTCAAGGTGTTTTTTGTGTAAGCGTTACAGCTCGGGATGCTTTTTAATTTATTTTTACTTTTGTGAGTATTGATCACACAAGCAAAACACTGTAGCTATTGTTCTGGGCTAATGTGAGTATCTGGTGTTTCTACTGGGAACTGTGATGTTTGCGACCATCTTTATGATCATCAGCTGTGCTACTGTGACTGATATAAACACAGACAGCTGCTTTCAGATGAGACAGGTCAACAGGCCAGCTTTTGTAAACAGTTTTCATCTTCTTTGCACATAACACTTCCTCATGTCAGTAAATTATGTCAAGTCACTCAAAGCTTGTTTAGGTGCAGAATCTGCAAGTTAGCTGTAATAACTGTTATGCATCTAATATGTGTATATAAGAAGTCAAACCTCTCTCTCCCTCTCTCTCTCCCTCCCTCTCCCTCTCTGTGTAATCATCATATGACTGAGAGACAGGTAAAGAGTGAGACAAGAAAAGGTTGAAAAGAAAGTTTAAAGAGAAGCTAGCGGTAGTGTGTGTGATTTAATAGTTGGCAAGTTAGTTAAGTACATGAACTTGCCATACAACAGAAGCAGATTTGTGCGCGTGTACAACAACAATCCCTCAGCCAACTCCTTTTTTGATGTCAGTGATCATACTATAATGCCCTAAAAGTTCATGATATGACTTACAAGTAGAGAATTTAATTAGGGATGATGTAAAGATGGGGCTCTCTGAATGGAGTAGAGAGCTGGCAAAACTTGCCTGGTAATCACTGAATACTACAGTAAAATCCATTCTTGATACAATTCCAACCTAAGTATTAGTATTAGGCCTAAGTATTAATATACCATGCATCACCACATAGATAGAAATCAGCAGGTGGACACTGGGACTTAAATGAACATGTTCTGTGGTTTAACAGAAATATTTACACTGTGAAAATGACATGCAGCGGCCCACTGAGTTCTGGCAAGGCAGACACAAAATGCAATGCCAGACACTTTGCTCTGGCTTAATCAGCCCCTGCACAAACTGCTCTGCAGCACGGCAAAGGAAAGAAGCCATTTAATCACATTAAGAGAAGAGCGATAGTCTGAACCAGGCCCGGCTGGCACTTCAGAGGAAGGACTGTGGCCTGCAGTGTGAACAAGTTCAGATTGAGGTTCACCCACTGAACACACCCTCACAGTGCCTGGTGGATTAGATAAAGGTACTGATTGGATGGAGAACAGCAGTAAAAGTGTAATGTTCTCTGT
Organism: Tenualosa ilisha; assembly: GCA_015244755.2. Taxonomy (NCBI): domain Eukaryota; kingdom Metazoa; phylum Chordata; class Actinopteri; order Clupeiformes; family Clupeidae; genus Tenualosa; species Tenualosa ilisha. The sequence continues at coordinate 2,503,816 of PYXC01000813.1, forward strand.
TCAGTTTGCACCAGCCAGGATAGATGCCATAACCTGTCTGTCCAGTCTGTCTCATATGTACTTGACTACAGGCCCAACTGAGGTCTCTGCTGGTCTCTCAAAGCAGTCACTAACACAGACATATACCCACATGTACCCACGTGCCAGTTACCTGGCAACATGTTTCCCCTTTTTTTCACAAAACTTGTGGCAGCTGTGGGCTGGTAAGAGAGTCAGACCTGTACACACACGTACAATCACCAGCAGCAGCTAGGGAAATTCCACTAGAGAAAAAACACAGATCTGTTGATACAGGGTTTCAACTTGCTACTGCATCACACACACCGAACATACACATTTACTGAGCCATTTTGTTCACACTACCTCTTGCATATTATAATAACAGTATGGTCCAATGCTGATGGGGATGACAAAGGCAAATGTTGTGTATGTGTGTGTGTGCGTGTGTGTGTTGCACTGTCTTTGTAAAGTGTGTGTGTGAGTGTGTGTGTGTGTGTGTGTGTGTGTTGATCTGTCTTTGTAAAGTGTGTGTGTGTGTGTGTATATAGAGGAAAGGCATTACAGAAAAAAGCCTTCAGAGGGCAGTCCAAAACCTAATGAACAGTCACCTAGTCTAAAGCTGCTGGTGCATTCCAAGACAACAGTAATCTCCCCAGAGCTGGAAGAGAGGCAAGGCAAATCAGGGCACTCTGATAAGTAACTATATACAAATCTATGTTAACTTTAACTGGTCACATTCATCTCACTGAGCAAGGCAGGCTGCTCTGGACAGTCAGTGTCACAACTGTTGCACAGCTGAATATGAACATTTCAGAAAAAAGGAAAACCTGGCCACAATACTTTGTTTGCAGGTAACTGTTGATAGTAATCTAGGACTGGTCCTCACATGTTGTGCTGCACGTCTGCTTAGTTAAATAAACATCATTCATAACGTGTTGCCTCAAAATAGGACCATGTTTGTTTGTTTTATCATGTCTGTTTTGCATAGACACTGTGTCCTTACCTCCAAACAGATGAGGTGAGAGGTGAGCCGGTAATGATCCGATCAACAATCGAGGCCCCCCATGCCCTGCACCTGACCTATCGCGGTCTCCACCGCTCTCCTCCGGTGTGCTGCTGCCAGACTCCTGGGAGCTGTACGCTCCGCTGCTGGGTATGTTGATGCCAGACTGGGGTCTGGTCCCTGACCCACCTCCACTGCCCCCGACGGACCGCGTGCGAGAGCTGATGTGGTGAGACGAGGCGGCACTGGCACCTGAAGCTCCATGGGCCGTGCCGCCGTATGCGTATCTCATACCCATGGCCGCAGTCCGGCTGTTTCCATTACTAGTTGATGTACTTGATGGCAGATCCGATCCCGAGTAAGCCCTCATCCGTCCGTTGGCGGCAGGGCTGCTCTGTTTGGCTCCCATGCCTCCTGTCGTCAAGTCAACTCTTCCTCCACAGATTTAGTTTTTAATAATTAAAGGGTGACAAGTGGTGACACGGCAGGGAAAGAGCTGAACTAAGAAATAACACTCTCAAGTGTTATGTGGCTTAGGTGATAAAGTAGCAATAAGAGTTGAAAAGGATGAAATCAAGTCCTTCTAATAAGGACTCAATGACACTGGTGACGCCAACGACACAAGCACTAACATTAAAGGAAAACAAACTGGAAGCTACAAAGTGTCAGGTCCAAAGCTGTCGGCTACAACATAAAAAAAAAAAACAAAGAAAATACAGTACGATAACTTCAATTCAAAAGGCTGTCACTCCGTAAAAATTCCGTGCGCGCTAGTTGTTGCTGCCTTCCAGCTGGTGAAGCTTCACTCGTCTCCGTTCTTGTTTTGGCTTCATGTGCTTTGGCTGTTGTTTTCTAACTAACGTCCGCTCCGCCATACCTCCTCTCTGTCTCGTGAAAGTGAAGAGCCAAGCTCCCCACGCTTCTCTCTCAGCCGACGACTGGCACGAAAACTGTTGAAATGGAGGAAGTACAAGGGGGGTAAGGGAAAGACAGTTACAAAATTTGCCTTGATCGCCGACAGGAGACGTACAGCACTGTCTCTCTGCCGAGCTGTGGACTCGGAGGCGGACTGATTTCGTCCTGCGTCGGGTGACGTCAGCACGGGCAAAGCAAGGACCAAGCGGCATGATCAGCCATAACAACTAAAAGCTGAGCGGTGAGTGAGACCATGCGGACCGTGACAGTGTAGCGCGAATGCAACAAGCAGAAACGCAAGAGAGAGAAGCTATTCGGCATGGATAAATGTGGTGTTTTATGCTGGTGTTTCATTTACAAGGTAATGTAGCTGGTAAAAAACGCATTTAGCGGCCTCAGTCAATGTTACAAGAATAATCAGGGAAATTAATCACAGAATGTGATATGATGTACCTATAACCTAATGTATATATGAGCCTGTCATAACCATGACCAGCAGTACATTCATTTGAGCATTCAAATCCTCCAAAATTCCCCCCTCTCTCTCTGTCTCTCCCTCTTTCCCTTCTTGAATGTATGTGTGTGTGTTTTGTAATGGCTTTCTAGATAAATATAGTAGCATAATTTCCCTGTGTGCTTCCGCCACCTTCAGAACACAATAAATTCTCAGCCCACGGCACAATAGAGTAAATGCTTATCGAAAGGGCAGTAATTCAGGAGGCATAGAAGTTTTACAAGCCAACAGACACCCACTAACCAGGACTTTCAGTCTTCCTCCAAACCACACAAGCCTGCACTTATCTCTGCCAAGCAGAATCCAATGTCCAGTACCACTTACCACGTAGTGCACACAGAGTATACTGTAGGTGGAACAGCCTTCTACACAACTCATTCTTAATCACTTTTTACAGCATGCTTTTAAAAGAAAATAATCCCAGACAATTATGAGGTCTTATGCAAACATGTATGTATGCATGTGTGCAATATGTATGTACATGGCACCCACACTAATGCACAAACACACATATGCCGAGACACAGATTGCCAGTGGAAATTTCAGTCGTTTGCACTATTAATTCCTCAAGGGTTCACCCAATAAGCGTCTTGTATTTTTGAAATATTAAACACCCGTTCCCCTAGTCTCCAATGCCTGAGAGCTTGCATATGGCCATAGCATATGGTCCTCTCTGCAATATCTCCAATTCCCCTACTCAGAGCAAATGCCTACACACCAGAAACAACACTTCTGCCCTTGGCTCTGCATTGATGACTTGGATATTGATGCTTTTCAAGTCCACTCAACCTTTTGCAGGGACTGATGCCTTTGGTGGTTATGTGGAACCTATGTGTTAAGTCCAAAAGGGTACATAGACATATGGGGATGACCTGGCTACATTCCCATTCTTACTAAAGAAAGGCCTTCTGTTTTGGTCATAATCTCTCCCTCTCTCTCTCTCTGTCTCTCTCTCACACACACACACACAAACAACTACACAACTACACAGCCGTGCTACCAGAAACTAATTGCTGTACTTTTCCATTGACGGCATGGAAAAGCTGCATGGCTGCAAACATCAGACAGTCACAGCAGGTGAAGATGGTCCAATAAAACCAGAAAGGTGTGACGCTCTGTCTTTAAGATCCCATTCTTCATGTATCATGTGTTATTGTCCCACCACAAAAAGGAACCATGTAGGCGTACATGGCTTTGTTCACTGTCTGTGTGTGTGTGTGTGTGTGTGTGTGTGTGTGTGTGTGTGGTTGATGCAATAAGAGAGTGCTATATTTCTCCACAAATGATAGCTCAAGCTCAAACTGGTCGTTTTTGCTCACCACTGAGACCTGAAATACCTAGTTGGCTATTGGTTGTTCCCATTATGTGGAGACTCGGTGCATCTCTGGTCAGGACCTCTGGCTCTGGAACACTGTGCCTGAATTCACAAAGGACTGGACATATGCACTGCACATTCTGTCTGGTGTCCCTGATAATGGAGTGGGTCTGATAAGGTGTGACTGTATATTTGAATTATTTAGGCCAGATGTACAAAGAATTAGGTCTTTGTTTTCAGACATTAAATCTGCCTTAAACAAGGGGTTCTTAAACTTTTTGGGCTTGGGACTCCTCAGTCTGGGAGTCCTCAGTCTGGGGCTCCAGAACATTTTCAGGACCCTTCATAATAAAGTAATATATATATTATATTGCCTGTTAACACGCTGCAAATGCAGTATTTTATTTCCCTCTGTTCTGAATGACAGACAAACCACTAAATGAAACATAGCTTACAGTCTCTGGAATGGAATAACAAGTTTCAGCAGTGGTTACATCAGTCTCATTGTCAGCAAATAGATATGTTATCCCTCAGAAGTCATTGAACTCACTCACACATCTACTGAATGTGACTTGAGGAGTTCTGTGACACTTTAAGGGCTAGACTTTAGTGCCAGGGTGTATTACATCACCTAGCAGGGTCATCAAGTGTGTGAGTGATGTTAGTATCAAACCACACATGGTTTGTAGACCAGTGTAGTTCTTCCTCAGAAGCAGTAATCAAGGATCACTTCAATTAATAAGTCAGCATGTTTACATTCTCTTGCACATATAGACATTTATGCATGTGCGCACTCTTATCCCACATCCCCCTTATACACACACACACACATTCCTCTCGCTTTTTACAAGTAATTACAAACACACACACACACACACACACACACAAAGTCTCACAGTGTGTTCCCCCAGCACGTGGGGTAGTGTTGCATAACTGTGGCGAGAGAGAGGGAGAAGAGGTACCACTGTCCCATGGCGAGGGTCAGGCTCAGCGCAGCTGGATCAACACACTGCATTTTTCTCACCAGTGCTCAAGTTTGTCTTCATGTCAGCGAGCAGAGCCAAGGGTGAGGCCCTCCAATCCATCACCGACCTGATGGGCCCTCGCCGGGGCCAGATGGCCTCGATTCTGCTAGGAGGACCTGCTGCCACTGCTGATGGTGACTGTGGAGGTGGCGGTGCTGACGGAAGTAAAAGCCATGTGTTTGATTAAGGTCAGAGGATCGGATGATCACCACATGTCAGAGGCTTTGCTCTTGGGACCTTTCTGCATTCACTGCCATGCAGTCAGGGCTGAGGGCTAACATCTCTCAGCAGTTTTCCCCCTCTCTCTCTCTCTATCTCTCTCTCTCTCTGTCTGTCTATCTGTCTCTCTCTCCCTCTTTTTCTCATATTCAGCCTCTTTCCCTCTCTATCTTGTCTTTTCTCTTCACTGTAAGTCAGCTGACAGGTAGTAATAAGGTCTGTTCAGTGGTCATTATGCCTTCAGTGGAGGTTGAAAGAGGTCTCTTCCACTGGCTTAGGTTCAAGTCTAAATTGTGTTAAAAGCTGAAAAACAGTTTTGTCTACTGCAGCTCTTGGGTTTTGTCATCTCCAATGGACACTCTGTGTATAGGCCAAATACCAGTAAACAAGTATTTTGTGTTGGATGAATAGTCAAACAACTATTGACTGATTCACACCAGATTTCTATTTTTAAGGTGAGTAAAGGCCTTTTAAGAGTTGTCTACACTGAAATGTGTTTATTACCTCCGCTAAGAAGGTTATCTTTTCACCACCATTTGTCTGTCTGTCTGTGAGCAAGCTAACTCGAAAAGTACTGCACAGATTTCGATAAAATTTTCAGACAACGTGGATATTAGGCCAAGGAACAGTGATCTGGAACACCGTCTGGAATTTGTATTGGGTCAGAGACCCTATTGCCTTGGCAGAGGTCTGAGTGCTTCTCTAATTATTTATGCAAAGCAAATCTGTTTTTGTGAGATCTACTATGAACAAACAAAGACACATACACAATGAAACTGATCAGAATAATTATGTTTATCCAGACTGCATTATGTGCAGTGTTTCTGTGAATGATGTTCATGTGTGTCTTTGATATTGGTCTCTAGTCTTACATTGCATGTCTTGTGTCTTACCAAAATGGGATGGAATGGGATGAGCTGTATCCTGCATTCTCTAATAATATGATAACAGTGGAATTTGTTTTTGACAGTGAAATTCAAGGTCACAGAGAAACTGTGGCACACACTGAGTTTGAGTTGATATTGTAGCTTCACTTCAGTCCTAGCTATGTCTGGCTTGGTTGGGCTATTAATTGACAACCTGATTGATCAACCCAAATGACATAGAATGGATGAATAAGGTATTGTAAATTGTTCTTTGCTAAAATATAATATTCAACTTTGATTTATAAATAATTAAATAAATGAATGAATG
>PYXC01000813.1:2520000-2535000 GCA_015244755.2 Tenualosa ilisha
TCTCTCTGTCTCTATCTCTCTCTTCTTCTGCTGCGACTTTTCCTTTCTCTGAACTCCCCTTCAGAAAAAAAAAGTCACCCAGAGAACGTGTTGCAAGAATTTACAACTGCTACTCCACCTACACCCCCAACACACACATACATACACTCACACACACACACACACTCCCTTTCCCTCTCTCTCTTCCTCTCTCTCTCTCTCTCCAGGGCTCATGGGAATCATTAAAACACTCACTTCTCATCTCAAGGAGGAATTCAAGCCTCAAATATGTCTGCACTTATGAATGAGTCAGACTGCACTCCAGGAGGTCATTCCACCAGCACCACCCTCCCCCTAGTCCACACATGGCTGAGCTCTGGCAGTGATCCGGCCCAACTCTAGGTCTAAGCACAGTTAAGCCTCCCTCCAAGACCACATAGATGCCAGCACCCCCCCACCCCTCCACCCCACCCACACACACACACACACACACACACACACACACACACACACACACACACACACTCACACTCATTCACACACACTCACACACACCCACTCACACAAACACACACTCACACACAGACTCACACTCACACACATATATACACACACACACTCACACACACAGACACAAACTCACACACACACACATACACAGTGAAAGCGGAGAGAAGGGCGACGAGGGAGGCTAAGCAGGAACTCCTGTGTTCCGTGACGCCCCAACGGAGGCCACTGGATCCCTAATATGGGTGTGTGTTGCCTGGGCTTCTTGTCCTGGGGGAGTCCCCGTCCTAAATCCCACACCAGCCAAAAAGGCTTAGAGGATGCTGGGCTATAGGCTTATCATGTAACTACATATCACAACAACTCACGGTGCCAATAATACTTTTTGTGTCTGTCCTCACGTGGTTCTATGACTCTGTATGACAAACAGAATAGGAACAAATCAAAGTGAGGGGTCTGCAACACCTTTAATTTGGAAGCAGGTGAGTATTGCATAGTAAGCATGCTTGAATACTGCAGTGAGTACAGTGAGGAGTGAGTATACTGCGCTGAGTATACGGCAGTGAGTATACAGCAGTGCACATGCTGTGAATATGGGTGTTGGTGGTGGTGAGTGAGATGGGCTGGGCTGTTGTGGCTCATCAAAGAAGAGGTTAGAGCTCTGGGCGCTGCTCCTAAATGTCAACGTTCTGCCTCAACCAGATGTGGAACAAATAGAAAGGGGGGAAGAAAAAAAATGGAGAAGAAAGGATGGAGAGAGAGAGAGAGAGAGAGAGAGAGAGAGGATGGGGGTGGAGGGTTTTTTCTCAAGCAGCTTTTCATTTAAGCCAAGGTAAGAGAGCATTGACAAAATGCTATGTGACCTCATACCTGTCAGACAATCTATAGTGTGTGTGTGGTGTGTGTGTGTGTGTGTGTGTGTGAGCATGCATGTGTCTGTGTGTGTGCATGTGTGTCTTTTCTTGATCTTCCCCTGAGACAAAAATGAGCACATTTGGTTTAGGGCAATATTGGATAAACTAACATCTAAAATGTGCGTGATGCCCTTGAAAGCTGTGTGTGTGCGTGTGTGTGTGTGTGTGTGTGTGTGTGTGTGTGTGTGTGTGTGTGTGTGTGTGTGTGTGTGTGTATGTGTGCATTCTCATGTGCGGGTGCGTGTGTTTGCGTGTGTGTGTGGTGAGTGTGTTTGTGTGTGTGTTTGCTTGTGCATGTGTAAGAGTGTGGTTTTCAGCTCTGCTTGTTTATAATTCATAATTGCTGTGGCCTGGGGATGAGCCAGCTGGTATGAAACCAATTTCATTTGGTTTAATCACACATTTTCGAGGTGAGGGTACACAGACACACACACACACGCACACACACACGTGCACACACACACATGTGGACACACACATACATATGTGCATATTTACACATGGTGGGAAAAAGAGGGAAGGAAAAAATGGGAGGGAGAAAGAGAGAGAGCGAGAGAGAGAGAGAGAGAGAGAGAGAGAGAGAGAGAGACGCATGATTATCTCCAAGGCATGAAGAGTGATTTATGTAGAGCTTCAAAGCACAGATTTGGATGAGGATCTATGGGGGCCATCCAGGTTTGTAACTTGCTGTAATCCCCAGATGCAAACGTTCAAACATTACAAACATTACTCTTGACAACCCAAAGCCAACCCATTAAACATTCATACAAACCAATTCACCAACACACACACACACACGCACACAGCAATCACACACGCATACAGTAATCACGCACACATTCCCAACCTTTTGTGCTCTCAATCCTCTCCTTTTTCCAAAACACATCCTATCACATTCCACTGTAACACTGTCCGCTCCCAGCCAAACTGCTGGCATTCATTAGACATGTTAATACTTCTTCATCTGCTGGAGACCACAGCTTTACCATTGTTGGCTGGGCCTGGGATGCCTCCTCTCCAGCCTCGTTGGCCGCGCACTTGCACCTCTGTCATGATTCACATGTAGGCAGACGTGATGCATACGCGCCGTTCAAATGGACGCAAAATGTCTTCTTCTGACTTTTTGTGGTGGAGATGGAGACTCGTGTCTCTTTGTGATTTTCTTTGTGGCCCCTGCTGGAACCCCAACTTGGAACTCTGTCGAGGGTGAGGAATTTGGCTTGGTTTTGTTCTCCTGGTGTGCAAGTCCTTAAAGTTTTCTCTCTCTCTCTCTCTCTATCTCTCTCTCTCTCTCCATTGCACGCATTTTTATGTCGACCGTGTGCTTCGAGCTGTCTGAAGACATACATTCTACAACTCAAGCTAGGTTGTTTTAATCAACATGCTGGTTCAAAAATCTAACCCAACATGGTTTGTCTATTGACTCAATCAATGGGATAAACCAAAAATCTGATGGATAAATTGTAACATCGTGTCTTAAGTTTTGAGAAACGTGCAGTAGCACTTTGCACACATGATACACACTGCACATGCACACACTGCACCGACCAAACTTGCCCGATGCCTATATGACAATCAAGTGGAACCAGAGAGTCAATCTCCACAGGCAAAAACAAAAGAGGACTGATTATTAGTTCCCATCACTGATGTCCCTGCCCAAGCCCTGAAAATGATCTCCAGATCACTGTCTGGCACCAGTCTCCTATGTCAGTGTGAGCTCAGCTTTCCTTCCCTGTTACCAGCACAGCAGAGTCAGTGTTACACAGACTGCCCCCTGAAGCGTGCATATTATATAATGGCAACACAGATTTCTACCGATTCCAAACTCTTGAGTTGACTAGCGGGAATAAAGGGTCATGCTGCAATCTGTCTCACATCTTTTCTTTAGAGGATCATTCCCAGAGGGTATATGTGTTACGTGTCTGTGAGCAGAAGCTGTGAACACTCCTCGTCTGTACCGATATGCATTCCGTGCGTAATGCAACTTGACAGTGTTGGTACCTTTTAAAGCCAGAGGAGACAGGATAGGGGCAAGAAAGTGGAAATGTGATATGGTGCTACGGGACCAGCACCTAACAAAGGCAGCTTTTTAACTCAGCTCTCCTCAAATACGGTTCACATTAGGGGCTGCTTTCAACATGGGAAATATCCTTGCACAATGTTCAGGAAATGATATAATTATGAAGGAATAAAATTGCTCTGGAACAGTAGAACCAAAGGCTCAGGCATTCCTGACTGGAAAACTATACCATCTAGCAGCCAGAGAGAGAGAGAGAATGGAGAAAGAAAGAGTAAAGAAAATAAACTTCGTACAGAAAACACAAGTTTGCTGTGGACTGGATCTTAACATATTGCCTGGTTCACATTAGCATTTTGCTTATTTTTGATAGTTGCCTCTGTGCTGTTTATTTTAGTTCAGGCAAGCCCGAGAGAGGAGGAGAGCCTTGTTGTCAGACCTAAGGGGGTCTCATTTCCTAGCCACAAGAAACAGATGATCTGATTGTACTGCATGTGCATGCTCTCTCAGATGACCTGCGTAAGTGTGTGTTCACTCGCTGCTTAAACTCTCGGACTGTCTGGCTGGGAACGGACGACTGAAGGGTGGGGAATCCAGATGAATTCGATGTGATTTTAAATTCCACTGGTCTGACAGGTTCGCTCCAGATCATTAATCTCTATTAAGGGCTTAAGGCCTTCTGGGGACAGCTCCAAAACACACAGAGACACCTACACACACACCTACACACACACACACACACACACACACACACGCACATGCGCCCACTCACTCACACACACACATACAAACACGCACCCACAAACACACACACACACAGACACACATGCACGCGCACACGCGCACACACACACACACTCACACTCCTTACTGAATAGATCACAGTCATTCATAACACCTATGATCAGTCCTTCGGCCTGTCAGCTCTTGGCCATCACGTCTGTGTAACACAAGCGTGTTTTTTTTTTCTTTACAAGCGCTGTTGGGTGGGATCCCATGTACTTGGATTGCTTTGGCACAAATGGAGCAAACATTGAACACTGAACCTTCCTATTAATCTCTCTCTCTCTCTCTCTTGCACTTTTCTCTATCCCCCTCTCCATCTGCCTTTTTCTGTAATACTATGAGATGTTCACATATTCCTGAAAATCAGTTTCTTTCTTATGTCCATGCTTGTCATAGTTACCTCCTGCAGCCCACTATAGGAAGAAGGTATTGGAATTGGGGCTGTCTGTGTCTGTGTCTGCTCACACAACCTCAGAAGTAATGGTACCTCAGTACTCTAGAGGGTCGACACATACTGGTCCCTCTACATAGTCACGCAGATGCTAAGAGTTGGTTTGTCTGGTACATAAATGTGCATGACCAGCAAGACAAGGCTAACCTGACTGCTGCTATTTTCTGATGTTGTGGCTTGTCCTACTTATGGCATACCTCACTCAGGACACAATACAGTTGGTTGCATAGATACATAGATATACAGACAGTTGGATTGGTATATATATATATATATATATATATATATAGAGAGAGAGAGAGAGAGAGAGAGTGAGAGATAGATATATATATACAGATATAGATATATATATAATATATATATATATATATATAGATAGATAGATAGATAATACTTTATTTTCATATAGATCTGAAATTTGTCTTGCATCTAACAGTATAGGCCTGCATCATTGCAGCTAAGTCTGAATGTAAACCCAATTTACATTCAGGTGTACAGGTGTATAGGCTGCAATTGTTATACCAACTGTAAGTGGCTACTGTGTGAACTGAGAAGAGACACGGAATGTATGGTAATAAAACAGAAATGTAAGCATAATGTAGGCTACCTGATTGGTGACCCAGTCCTCATGTTTGAGGAAGAGAGCTATGACCCCCAGCTGACCTTTGTGTCTGTCTCTTTTGTATTTCTCCTGATCCAATCATATTCTTTCTCTCTGTGTTTTTCTCTTCCCCACCTTCCTGCTCGACCTTCATGTCTCGGTAGTTTTTGCTTTGTTTTCCTTTCTTGTCTCGTTGGTTTTATTTCCTCTGACTTTGGTCATGCAAACCAATCCCATCTGTTCGTGCCGCCACTTCAAGCAAGAACAAAACTGCTTGTCCAAACAGGCTCAGAAATGTAGCAAAAAATAATAAATCTCACAATATCTGTGTGCATGCATGTGTGAGAGAGAATGAAAGAGAGCAAAAGAGAGAGGTATAGGGGTATAGAAGTATATATATATATATATATATATATACACACACACACACACATGCTTTCACCATTCTGGAACCTTGAAATACAGCACATGGATCACTCATGCATGAGCACAAAGATCACATACTCAGCTGAGAGAGAGAGAAACAATTTTACCACTTTTCTCTCCCCTACCACCCCCCTCACACACACAAACACCCCCCTATACACACACACCTTCCTATCTCACACTCTGGTTGTCACTCACTTGTGACTGGTTAATCGTGTCTGAAATACACATTGTGTGTTCTCACACTGACAAAGCTGAGGATGGAAGTCGTCAAGAAACCCCCTAAAGCACAGAACAATGTTTACACAGAGTACAGTATATTCCTCTCTCTTTCTTCTCTCTCTTACTCTCCTTTTCACTCTCTCATTTCCTCTCTTTATTCTCCCTCTCTCTCTCTGTCTCTCCCTCTCCCTCACACTCTCTCCCTGCTTATACAGCTGTGCATTTAAACGTTGTGCACCACCTTGGACTATGTTGAGGAAACAGCCCTGAAGGCAGGGCATCCTACACCATGGGAACCCTTCCACGCCTCTCTGTGTCTTTCCTGTAAACAGAAACGGGGGTAATTTATTTTAAAACACAAACAGCACACAAAAAAGCACCACCTGTCTTTCTCAGCTTGCCCTCCCCTCCGGTGACAAGGGCCTTGTGATTGGGGTGTGCTCCATTTTTGCCTGCACTGTCTAGGTGGATCAACGCAAAACACAGGCAAACAATGAAACAACAGTTTGGAGACACCAATCCCTTTGGGAGTGAAGTTGAATAGAAAAAACACAGGGGGATCCAGAGGAGCATCCTGTTGGCCAGGGGGCCAGGTTGGGCTTGTGTGCGTGCAGCTCGGCTCTGTCTCTCATGGCAGGTGCGAGGGAGAGAAAAGATGGATGAGGGTGGCGTGATACACAAACCCATGTATCAGACACCCCTGAGTGTTTTACCAGATCGCAATTAGCCACCACTCTCTTTAATGAAAGTTGATACTACAGGTACACAATAAGTGAATACCTGGTGTTAAAGAAGAAACTAGCCAGCTATCGACCCATTGAAAAAAGCATGCAGCCACCACCTTATACAGGTAGAACACGCTATGCTAGATCCTAGCTGGTACCTCCCATGTCTGAAATGTTCACAGGATTCTCCAACCTGAGGCATCAAAGCACAAAATGCAGTCTGGGGGTTCAAGAGATTTGAACTAGCTGACCAGCGGGATAGACATGTATGAGTTGCTGTCCTTCCCATACAAACACATACAGTCAGGGGTGCCACCGGAGGCAGTAAAATTAGGATGATTCTAAAGGCCTGGCACTGACAGGGGGCCTCATAGAACATTTCAATATCATAACCAATGTTTCAAGGAGTAGGAGGCCCAAAATTATTTTCTGTCATGGGGCCCAAAATCTCTAGCGGCGCCCCTGCATACAGTAACTCAACCGAATAAAAATGTGTTCATTAAATTACATTCCATAAAGCTGCTATGTGTTGTTCTTGTATGATATTTTGGATTTCAAGATGCGTCAAATGCAGCTTTACATTTTACTGACATTGTATTTAATACATTTTACTCACATTGGATTAAATACAATAGGCAAACATGGTAGAGCTTGATATTATAGGACAGCCAGGCCAAAGCTAGTAGATATGCATGCTAACAGCCAGGCCAAAGCTAGTAGATATGCATGCTAACAACATGATGCTTAGGTGTTAATGACATATGGCTGTTTCTTCACATTCTGTTGCTATTTCTGGGTCATGTTTGGGTGCTTTAACCTAAAAATTATTACATATAATATTACACTCTATTTTATTTCATTTTCATCCAAAATATTATTTGTATTATTTTATGTTTGATGATTCGCATTACTTCATGTTGCTGCTCAGACTACATGTGATATGTAAGTTTCAGTGTGTAAATGTAATGTGTGACATATGCAGGGGACTTAATTTGACCTGTGTTGAATTGATAGGGCCCACGCTGCCAGAATGATTTGGATATGCCACAGGCACTGATGGGCTGCCGGTGCTGTGACGTGAGAAACGAAGAGATAATTACTAAAATATGTTCTTCTGAACTGAGTGATCTTCAATGTCTTGATGAACAAGAAAACATTCCGCACATAAATATGAGACAGAGACAAAGAAACCTTAACAAGGAATGTACAACATTACATCACCGGACCAGCAAAACACATTGTGTCATAATAATAGAGATTATAAGCTTCAGCCAATGGCGTAACATACATTATAATGGATAGTTACATGTTCCATTACATGCATGCATACCAACCCTGCCTCTTTTAAACAATAACATGACAGGAACTGCATTGTTGACATATGGTATGTAATTAAAGTAAACCACAGCATGCTTACTGTGTAGTTGCAGGAGGGTATTCACAGCAATAACCTGACACAATAGCAGTGTGAATCTGTAATCACCATAAACTATTTGAACAAAAAAAAACATTCTGCACCACTCACGACGCACATCAGTGACTTCCTATCACAATGTCAGTGACAGCAATGTCAGAGGCACATAATACGAGCAACCATCAACTCCCCCTCAAGACAATATTTTGTGTTCACTTGAGTGTCTCTACTCTTGTAGAAGCCACATATACATGCACGCTCGCTTGCTCATGCAGTCAGGTGTTTCCCGTGGGAGTGTGTGTTTGTGTGTGTGTGTGTGTATGTGTGTGTGTGTGTGCGTGCTGGGCTGATGTGAGCTAAAGCACAGATCTGGCACAGCAGCAGCAGCAGTGGGATAATTGCCAGGAATTAGCATGCATGCACTGGCATTAGCATAGCACAAGCAGGAACAGGCAGGCAGAGGAGAGAAAGAGAGTGAGAGAGAGACAGAGAGAGAAAATAAGAGAGGGATGGAAAGATAGAACGAGCGAGGGGAGAGAAGGAGAGATAAATAGAGCAAAAAGAAGGAAGGAGAGAGCAAGGGATAGAGGGAGGGAGAGAGATAGAGGGAGGGTGTGATCATGTTTAGAAGTGTCGACACGGCGGAGAGGAACACGGGACCCAATTACTGACAGCGGGGAGGCTGAGCTTTAAACAGCCATGCAGCTCTGGGCTGCCAGAGCCCTCAGACCTTGTGTGTGTGTGTGTGTGTGTGCGTGTGTGTGTGTGTGTGTGTACCCCTCCCCTCCCCTCCTCTTTGATGCCCTCCTCTCCCCTCAGCTCTACGCTCTCCTCTCCTCTCCTTTCCTCAGCCCTGCTCGCCTTTCAAACTGTCAGACTACTTCTGAGATGGGGGAGATGTAGCAGCTTTGGAGAGACTGTGTATGTATGTGAGTGAGTGAGGGTGTGTGTCTATGTATGCCTATGTGTGTGTAGCAATTTAAAGAAAAGTAGTCATATCTACAAACACATAAGTGTCACACACATTAAGTGATTGAGACTTTGAGAGTGTTTTTGTGAACATGAATGTTGAAAGTACTTTTGTGTGTGTCTTGTGTGTGTGTGTGTGTGTCTTATATGTGTGTGTGTGTGTGTGTGTGTCTTATGTGTGTATGTTTGCGTGTGTGTGTGTGTGTGTGTGTGTGTGTCTTATGTGTGTATGTTTGCATGTGTGTGTGTGTTTGTGTGTGGGTGTTGTGTGTCAGTGCATCATACGGTGGTAATGATGACAGCTAGAGAGATAAGCAGACATATCTTCTCCTCCCCCACCCCTCTTTTCCTCTCCTCCCATCTCTCCTCTCCTTCACTTCTCCTCTCCTCTCCTACACAACCCTAATGTCCTCATCTCTCCTCTCCTCTCTTCCTCATTCCCCATGTCCTCTTCTCTCCTCTCCTCTTCTCCTCATCCCTCATATCCTTATCTCTCCTCTTTTCCTCTTCCCCCATGTCCTCATCTCTCCTTTCCCCCATGTACTCTGTTCTCCTCTCCTCTCCTCCTCTCCTTTCCTCTCCTCCTCTTCTTTCCTCTCTCTTCCCTCATGTCCTCATTTCTCCTCTCCACTTTTCTCTGTTTCTCTGCAGTGAGTTTCCTACTACTCACTACTCAGGAACACTCCTGTTGTGAGCAGGCATCCTTAAACTGTCCCAATAGGTCTCTCTCTCTCTCTCACACACACACACATATACACTTTCACAGGCGCATACACACACACACACACACACACACACACACACCGCTGTCAGATAGAGTGCGTGCGTGTATGTGCATGTGCCTGTGCAAGTGTATATGTGTGTGTGTGTGCATTTCTGGTCATGCACTGTTGTCTATTACTCATTATGTCTATGGTTGCAAACTATGTTGCATTTCTTGTTGTGGTATTTTTTGGCATAACCCTCACCCTTGGCACAATCCAAACTTTTAAAATCACTGCAGGCTATAACAACATACCTGAACTGAACTATAAAACTACCTTTGGAAACACCCCTTTTTTACTGTCAAAACAGCAAAACAAAACCGCACAGGTCTCAGATTAAATGGGTTAAGGGGCGTTCACATCTGGAACGATAACGACAGAGATAACTAACTATAGTGATATTTTCATCCACACTGACCAATGATAATGTCAATCTGTCCTCATGTGAATGAACTCATGACTAAAATTCCATGGTTTCTGATTGACTGTCAACCTTTCATCATTTCAAAAATCGCACTGAAAGTGATCCCAATGATATTTTGCACGTCGCTGCTGTTATAGTTGTCAATAGTTGTACATTGTCATTCATATTGATTAGAGAGATTTATTTGTCATTATAGTTGTAGTTGTCATTCTGAGCATGCAGGTAAAAGTAAGAACCACCATGATGTGCAGTATTCTCTGAACCTAAAACTGAAGACATCACTAATAAAAGGGATTTTCCACATATTCCAGTGTACCAACAGTCCTACTACAACCAGCTAACAAAAAATGAGGTTCCTTGTCCTATAAGTTAGTTTAGCTGCCATTTTGTTTCTTTTTTCTACCAACAGAACACATTGAGCTTGAACAACAAGGCTATGGGCTGAAACGTGCCAGAATATCCCTTTTCACTGATCAACCTGGTTTTAGAGTTGTGCAAATTAGGATCAGCTGGTGCAATTAACAAATGGTTGGAACGGTCCATCTGCAAAACTGGAAGGGACTGTTAGCTAACTTTGAAAATGGTCAATTATGAGCTTAGAGCTAGAACATGTATGTCACACCCCTGTTTGGTACTTATGGTATAATCTGTAATATAATACAATCTCTTCTTTTAATTTACCATTGTAGGACTAAACTTGTTTGCATGTGCTTGGATTTTAAAGCATGTAAACATTAGTTTCTTGTCCATAAAGTAACTAGAAAGATACAGACTAACTATATAACATAGGAATATACCACATAGGAAGATGTCTTCCTTTCCTTTCTCTTCTTTTCCTAATGTGCCAGAGATGAAGATCTTTGCTTTGTGTTGTATCTGCAGATTTGTGCTTGTCTGCTTCTGTTCCATAAACCCAATCCCACAATGCACCGCTGGACTGGTCTATTCCCTGAGAGAGCCCAATGTTTCCCCTGCAGACATTTGAATTCTGAAGATGTTTACCCAAAACAGCAGGGTGGTCTCTTTCATGCCGAGATTGTGCTTTAAGGTAAATCCAATCAAGACAGCTCAGCCCAGGACACCCTCTCTTACACTCTGAGCAACAAGACTAAAACAGCAAGAAAAAGAACAATAAACTTAGCCAGGCCGAAGCACAGAAATAACTATATCACCTGGGACCAAACTACATGATCTGGTTTTCCAAAAAAAAAAAATTGACATGAACTTAAGAACAGACAGTTTTTGGCCAGTGGGCATAAAAACATCCAATTTAGAAGCATGCAATGCCTAAGTATTGGCAACCCTGACCTACGGCTAAGGAATGAAGCGTAGCTGTGGTTCGGTACCCTCAACTGCAAATCAGGGGAAGATAAAACACTACACTGAGATGCAGTACAGCAACAAGGTCTTAAAGGGTGTGAGTGTGTGTGTCTGCCCTTGCCTCGAGACCATGCAGCATCTCATGTGTATCAGATCATCACAACCCTCATAAATTAACATTCCTCTTCACCCCTTTTTCCAACACACACCACACTCTCCCTCTCTCTCTTTCTCACACATACACATGCATACACAGACACACACACACACACACACACACACACGCGCACACGCGCGCAGACACACATACTTTCTTGCCTTAGTTGTGTGAACTCTTATTCAGCACTCATACTCGCATTCACAAATGCCTGTGCCTTCAAAATATGTTCCACATCGTTTCATAGCCTGCTGTAGACTCCTCTGTAATGCTGACATGTGTTAATCACATAAACAAAAGCCCAGTCTCAACTCTACTCTGCTCTCTCTCTCTCTCTCTCTCTGTGTGTGTGTGTGTGTGTGTGTGTGTGTGTGTGCGCGCGCTCAGATTATTATTATTACATTTTTTCCTCCCCAGTGCACGGGGCTGCATGGGATGCATGTGTTTGCAATTAGCGCGGAGACAAAGTCCGGTTGTGGTTCCCCTCAGGGGATGAAATCATGAGTTGAGTATCTTCGCCGGATTAAAGGCTTGGATCTTGGGAGGAGTGTTGGAGAGCGTGTGGCCTGTGTGTGTGTGTGTGTGTGTGCGTGTGTGTGTTTGTGTGTCTGGCGTGAGAAAGGGAAAGAGAGAAACAGATAGAGTGTCCAAGAAAGAATGAGGGAGTGTGGCATGTCAGTGTTTGTGTGCATATTCTGAATCTGTCTTATACTGTCTGTGTATAATTGCATTTGTGTGTGTGTGTGTGTGTGTGTGTGTGTGTGTGTGTGTGTGAGAGAGAGAGAGATTGACAGAGTGTGTGTGTGTGTGTGTGTGGTGTGTGTGTGTGTGTGATTAAAGGCTTGGATGTGGGGAGGTGTGCTGGAGAGCGTGCAGAGGGACAGGAGGAGCCCAGCTGCTTATTGGCACTGGGCAGATCTGCCTGGCACTCTCTCTGGCTTTGGCCTCATTCAAAACAACACACAGAAGAAGATGAACAGAGAAGAAGAAAAGGAGGGGAGAGAGTGAGTGAGAGAGAAAGAGAGAGAGAGTTGGATTTGGGAAAGATAGAGAGCAAGTGACAGACATACTGAGAGAAAAAAAAAAGATTAGAAACGAGAGAGAGAGAGAGAGAGAGAGAGAGAGAGAGAGAACATATAACTCCAGAGGAGACTAGAGAGTGATTGATGAAATTTTACATGCCCTCTTCCCACTTCCCACTTAATGCCAGGGCTTATTGCCCTAAGAAAACGTTCTGCACTTTGCACTATGACCTCCTCTGCCAGTTGAACTTGAGGCATACCACTGCCACCATCACCCGTGCCATGGTTTGTTTCAGCTTGGGTTAATGTGGTAAATGGTAATCTAATAAGATCTAATGTACCGTTTTGGACAGAGAAAAGTTAAGACACAAATCAAATCAAATTTAACGGGTCAGGCTCTCGGTCACTGTGAAGGCCAAGTCTTGCCACGAAATGTCAGAAAACACGCAGTCCTGGAACACAATAGATTTTATCATTTGTGCCTTTGTAGAGTTATTGGATAGGCCTGTGTTGTCCTAGGATGCTGAAACTCTTAAGTCATGCCATCATGGTTTTGTCTCTAAGCTGAGCTGTATTAGAATGTTCAAGTTCCTGGAAAAGCAAGCATCAGATCCCTCTGTATGCATTTTCATGTATGCCTTGCGTGAGAGTCGGTGCCTTGTGTTACAGGGAGCTTGCCAAACAGATATGGGGAAATTCTGTCTTTTTTTGTTTATTTGCTCTAAAATGTATGGTGCGTGGATGGGTTCTTGATCGTGATCATCTGGTCTTGATTATCGTGAAAAGCTAATCGTGCAATGGAAGGTATGACCTCGTCCAGGAAAGGCCTGGTAAATATGACTTTTTATTTGTTAAACATTTTTAACTTCAACGGAGTGGGTAAACATTGGCAAAGTCTTATTTTATAAATGTATTGCTTTCCATTTACAAACCTTATTTCAAGCAAGGTAGCGCTGTCTTATACAAAGTTGAAATAAAATGTAAACTTTTAAAAGTTTATTTCGAGGTTCTTATTTTGACAGAAGTTTGTGTTTGTTGAGTAGGCTGAGTCTATTCCTTGATATTACCTTTGTAAAGTTGAACATGCTCGTGCAATCACTTGCAACTTTTCCATGGATTCAGCCACAGATTGCCTTAAGTTGTCCAAACAGAAGTGTTCTGGGACCACAGATTTATTATTTGTTAGATATTCTGTGGCATTTAGTGATTTTAGGGTCCGGGGAAAGCCTTTGCCGCAGGCACAGACTGGTAGTCTGTGCATTGGTTGAGAGGGTTTATTCCATGTCACGATCTTAACTACCTGCCAGATAAATTTCACACAGACAGTTCTTGTGTCAGATCCAGTTAAGAACAAGCTGACTCCACTAGTTTCAGAATTTTATATGTTTCCCATCTGGTCCTCTTTGACTGAAATACACAAAATTATAATATTACTAAAGGTGGTTTTAGCACACACACACACACACACACACACACACACTCTCAGACACACAAACACATACGCGAGCCAATTCTTAACCACTGAATGTGCCAGACAAAACACCTCAGGTAACATGTTGGAAACCACCTGTTGAAATCCCCAGATTGCCACAAGCCCGAGAATGGGAGGAGCTGAGTCCTAAGGAGAGAACTCCAGCAACACAGCACAACAACAACACAACAATAACACAACACAACAACAACAACTACACAACAATAACACAACACAACACAGCAGAGGACAATAGCAACAACACAACAATAACACAACTCAACAGAGCACGCAGCATAGCACAACAACAGTACAAAGTGTTAAAGTGAAACCATGCACCACACAGCATCACAACAACAAAACCACAATACATCACCTCACGGTACAACACAGCACAGCAGCAGAATGGCACCACACAACCACACCACAACCACAGCACTGCTAGAGCAAAACACACCACACAGTGCAGTGTATGGGGTTCATTTGGCAACACCACACTTACAAATCAGTTAGCAATTTGGGAATTCCCAGCATTTCGACCACCAAAATTGCTAAGATAGTTACTGTAGATAGTTGCCAGTTTAGTTAGCAACTATATAACAATACAACACAGCACAAAAACACCAAATCACCAGTAGCCTACAATTCTGCTGGGTGTTTGGCCTCATCTATACTGTATTGTGAGAATTTGGTCGC
This sequence comes from Tenualosa ilisha, assembly GCA_015244755.2. NCBI lineage: Eukaryota > Metazoa > Chordata > Actinopteri > Clupeiformes > Clupeidae > Tenualosa > Tenualosa ilisha. The sequence continues at coordinate 2,534,866 of PYXC01000813.1, forward strand.
TAGGCTAACCCTGCCATATGGATATGTGGCCACTAGCTCTGCCATAGTACTTCCTCTCAATATTGTATTTTGCTACAGTACTACGTCAGAGAAATCTTTCAAGCCTTTGGTTTCCCTGACTTCATTTTTTAGTAT